>JAEQML010078360.1:0-12474 GCA_016904865.1 Pissodes strobi | reverse complement strand
GAAAAAATTCTACCATAAATTCCTGAGGTCAAAATATGACGATCTAACCCGACTTACCTCAGTCCAAAAGTGGATGGTTTCGGAGATACTGAGTGTCAAAAGTTCAATTTGGTTTTAGTTTTTCATAAATAATTTTTGTAATAAGAGGTGTATTGTCACAATATTTGGCTTGGGGGGGTTTTGCGGGTTGAAAATTTTAAATCTGCCCTCATTTTCATTGTAAAATCTAGAGGGCGCCACCGGCGGTACTTTGCATACATTTAAAACGAAATAACTTTTTTGAGCCACTCTGTATTTAACTTTTAAATAAATTTTTTCAATCTCCATCGTCTCTCACTTAAAAAAGGTATACGCGGTAAGAGTTGATTTGAGCAGTCGTTTTTGAGATATCTGGATTTAAATGTTTGATTTCTTACTCAAACAGATCATTGCATTGCATTGTATTGCCATACACACATTGCCATATCAAAAATTACAAAAACAGGTTAAATGTGCTATAATTTTATTCTCGAGTAAAAACAGTCAATAAGAGATTCATCAACAACAAAAGTTTATGAAAGAAAAATGCTTTCAATATATGTTCAAAATGACCTCCATTTTCGTGTGTACAAAGATTAATACGTCGTAAAAAAATTAAATTGGACTCTCTGGAGCATTTCGTCATCATTTTTCAAACCGTCAATACTAGTTTAAATACGTCTCCTTAATTCATCTTCTGAATCTACTGGCCTACTAGAATACACAAGGTTTTCATAGTTGCCCACAAGAAGTAATCCATGGAAGTCATGTCAGGGAATCGGATTTGCGGGTGCATCATTAGCTCAACCTATCCATCTATTTGGATCCTGTTCGTTCAAATAATTACGCACGTTTAACATAAAATTTAGAGGAGCACCGTTATGCATAAACCACATTCCTCTTCGAAGTTCCAAGGGCAGGGATCTAATAAGTCTGGCAATTCGTTTTGCGGTTGTTCCAAATAATTTGGCCATTTAGTCGAAGTGGTAAAATGACAGGACCAATTATGAAAGAGTCTATCATTCCTGCCCACACATTGATATTAAACTCATGCTGATAATGGGTTATTTCACTCGCATAAAGATTTTCTTCAGCATGGACATGTTCATTGTGCAAATTAGTTATGCCACTCCTCTGAAAGAGGCTTCATCTGTGAAGTTCTTACCGTACCTACGTGCACGACCATAATTAATAGAAAGGGGCGCAAACCTACTCGTTTTACGAAGACGTCTTTCAACTGCCGCGAAGGTTTTATGATTTGGTATGCGACGATTCGGAAATCTTTCACTATATACTCTGCAAGATTCTAAACCATTTCCTTGGCAATAACCAAAAACAAAATACCATATCGGTCATTTCTTCGTTGGTATACTGTACGGCCATGACGAAAATAAATTTGCAAATTGTTTGAAAATTTACCGGCTCTTGTTAATTCTCTTTCACGATATTCCAGTACTACTCGCAATTTAAAACCTAAACACCGACAAAAAAGCAACAATGTTCCAAAAAAATCAACAAAAACAACGCCGTTCAGAATCAGAGGACTTTCAAGAATTTCACAAACTTCACCTACCAAAATATAGGCCGTAATTCATACTATTATGATCAAAATGTATGCTTGAATTGTTAAGTATTATAACTTTTTTGGATTCGATTTGACAGCAGTTTTTAGTAACAGTTATTTTATTAAAACGCCTTCGCTTCAAATTGTGTTAAATTGTAGCCATACACGAAATGAATTTTTTAAATCCAGATATCTCAAAAACGACTGCTCAAATCAATTCTTACCAGGTATACCTTTTTTATGTAAAAGACGTTGGAGAATAAGAATTTTTATTTAAAAGTTAAATACAGTGCGGCTCAAAAAAGTTATTTCGTTTTAAAAGTGTGCAAAGTACCGCAGGTGGCGCCCTCTAAATTTTACAATGAAAATTAGGGCAGATTTAAATTTTTCACCTCGCTAAACCCCCCCTACCCGAATATTGTGATAATAGGCCAATTATTACAAAAATTATTTATAAAAAACTAAAATGAAATTGAACTTTTGACACTCTGTATCTCCGAAATCATCCACTTTTGGACAGAGGTAAATCGGGTTAGATCATCATATTTTAGCCTCAGGAATTTGTGGTAGCATTTTTTCCGTACCTTTTAGAGACACCCTGTATATATATATATATATATTTAAGATTATGTTTCTAGACAGTTTTTTTCTTGATTTTGGGTATGTCTTGGGTTAGTTTGCGTTAGCACCTGGTTAGTTTCCTTTTCTTGAGCCCCCGTAGCAAGCGAAGCGAGCGGAGAGCCATGCGGATCGACCAATAGGAAAGGACGATTTATGTATAGTGCACTATTTGTGTAAAGGATCTTATAACGCACCTGATGGTATGATTTTTTCGACCCCCTGATGTTGACGAGGTGAGGGACATTTTTGAGGATATATGAAATGCAGCTACATCTGGCTGGGATGGCACGTCACTCAATGTGTGACGGTTAAAGGAGGCCATTAATACATCCTTTATGAAGGGCATTTTCCCCCAACATCTTAAAAGAGCTAATGTATCCAATTTTTAAGGACGGAGATAATGGTGATCCCTTTAGGTTTAGGCCGATATCGCTAACTCCAACTGTAGGCAAGATAGTTGAAAGGCTTGTTAAGGTGAGGCTTGTTGGATATTTGGATGCTGTGGGAGTGTTGAGTGAGGCGCAATTCGGATTTCTTGCATCAAGGAAGACGAGCGATGTCATGTTCTTATTCTTGGATAGTCTTTATCCGCATCTGAATGACAGTAGATGTGCTGCGGCGGTATTCTGTAATCTGTCCAAGTCATTTGATTGTGTGGATTGTGAATACCACAAATTGGAAGTTTATGGTTTCAGGGGTCTGGCTTCGTCTTTATTTACTTTCTACTTATATAACCGTGTCCAATCTGTCATTGTAGGGAAGGGGAAGTCGGAGCTCTTGAGTGTCTTATCGGGTGTCCTACATTGTCTTGTGTGCCCTCTTATTCTCAGTCTACATGAATTACCTTTCGGCCCTGAATATCTAGGGAAAACGTACAATGTTTACCGTCGATAAAATATCAAAAACAACTATACATTAAAATAGAGAATTCGAAAAATTGAATAAATGTCAACAACCACAGAATCTAAAAAACGTTTCCAGTATTTTAGCAAATGAACGGTTACCAGAAAATATAATATTAAAAAATGTGAATAAACATGTACTGCTAAATAATAGTATATTTCATTACCAGACTGGAAACTAGGCTTTTCCGGTGCACGCACGACAGTTGCACGGAAGTAGTGCAAGCACAGGAAAAGCTGTTTCTGGACGTGTTATAAACGATATTTTTCATAATGCCTCTCTGAAATCAAAATATAAACATAAAATTATTGTAATTTTGTGTATACAAAATCATGTAATAATATATTTTTTCTATTTTGGTATCATAAAGAAGTCTTGTCGATACGCAAAGTAGTGTCGAAAAGAAGCTCTTTTCGACACTATTTTTGTTGACTGATTACTATGACATTAACAAAATTGTTCAACGCCAAGGCTCACTAGCAAAAATTTCGACACCGTTTTGAATGGGATTCCTATTAATTCAGACTTCAAAAGTGTCAAAATGGACGTTCGACTTTTGATCGCGACTTGAATAAATTAATGTTTTTCATTAAAAAACATGTAAAATAGAAAAAATAGTATAAAATACACTTTTTAAAAGATTTAGCGCACTCGCACGTTAGGAAACTCCCCGCAAGCGGGTCGTTTCCTAATTTCGTGCGCGTGCGATAAAATATGGTCTTTTAAAACCAGTATCTTAATATACTATTGCATTAAAATGTAAGTAAACATCAAACTTGCAAGAGAAGCAAGACACAGGTATCTAATATTCGTCAAGCGTTGCTATTGAAATGTGTTTGTATGATTTATTGTAATTTAATAGGCAACTAATTTTGATGTATTTGTGACAAGTAAGGTCAGAATAAATAAAATAATTTTTCTTAAAATTAGACTATTGACGCTAAAATGTTCTAGATTAATTTTGTAGACTGCATCGCTATATAATTTTAACCCAAGTTATTATACTTTATGCTTATTTTGTGACTAAATAACAATTTGTCACTTAAAATTAGGGTGCGGGCGCACGGGAAAAGGTTTTCCGCTCCCTAATTTTGCGGGCGCACCGGAAAACTTACATTCTTTGCTATAGAGAGACGTCGAAAATAATAGTTTTCAGAGAGGTATAATGAAAAGATAATTGTGTTGCTTCAATTTCAGTTTTTTCAATAATATTTGATTGCCATTGTCACTAAAAAAAATAACGAATTAATAAGTAGCCATATGACCACATTACCATTTACTTTTTCAAAATACAGAATGCATAATTATCTATCATATATCTTTAAAAAACCATCTGTTCTGATTGTTATATTTTAAAAGTGGCTGCATTGAACTGTAACAAATTCCTGTCGCCTCAGGTTCGAACGAGGGTTCGAACCTTCACCAGGTATTGATTAATTGTTGTAATCTGCTCCTGTCTGCGGTGATAAGTCTCAGTCGCTGGTAAAGGTTTTTCTGATCTAAATTGGGAGACAAGGGTACTGTCATCTGCTCAGCAGGTTATTAATATAGATGAGGAATAGGGTTGGTGAAAGTATGGCGCCCTGAGGCACTCCCGCATTAATGGTGAATGTGTCTGAGATATGTCCATCAACTGCAACGTGCAGAATTGGTTCTTATGGAAACTGGCAAGGCAGCTACAGAGGGATAAGGACGGCAGTTTGTTGAACAATCCGTCATTCGAAATGTCCAACGCAATCGCTTGAGAATCTTCGTAGTTCTCAATTGCCCTAGCCCATAATATGAATGACATAGGCGAACACGAGGGCCAACATATCTCTTGTCGATCAGTTTTTATGGAAACCGTATTGGCTTCGCTAATTATTCTGTTAGACTCGAGGTACTTGAGTAGTAGTTGCTGATTGGCTACACGTTCCATGACTTTGAAGATTATTAGAAGCAAGGGTATTGGGCGATAGTTTGACGGCGTGGTTTTCTTGTCCTTTTTGGAACAGGTTGTACTCGAGCGATTTTCCAAGAAGGTGGGCAAATCCCACTTCGGTAAGACGGAGAAAAAATTTTGGAAAAAATGGGTGCTAGTTCGTTGGAGCAATTCTTTAACACGGTGGTAGGTATTCCATCCAGCACCGATGCGTTTTGCATGTCTAGCTCTTCGAGGGTTTTACGAATGTCATGGTGGTGAAACTTAACTTCTGTCAGGGTAGTGTTGATGTTGGGTATGGTGGGGAGAGCTTTGCCATGGGGAAGTTTAGGGTAGGGTGCGATGAAAACATTTCGGCGAGCATGTTTGCTTTTTCCTTAGCTGCAGTTGCCGTGACGCCGCATTCGTCCGTCAAAGGTGGAAGGGACGTTTTTGTAAAGTTATTATTTACTGCCTTCGCTACCGACCAGGAATTCCTGGAGCCACTGGAGCATTGCAAACGTTTATTCCTGGTTCTTAAATTTTTTTAATTGTTGTATTATATCAAGGAAGGTGGATAAAGGTTGTTTTTTATGGGACTAATGTAAGACTATAAAACTGTTTTTACCGATGTTGGTTTAGAAGAACTTATGTATTTAGCTTATGGAAATGTGCTATATTTGACATAGATTGTTATACCTTGCCTATCAATCATTTCCAGTTCCAATGTCTATTTTATTATGCTTAGCTTGGGCTAGCTCGGGTTAGTTCGGGTTAGGTTGGGTTAGTTCAGGATGAGTGGCCACTAAGAGATTGTCAAGATATTGTGTCGTCATTCAGATGTATGTTAGAGAACAGTTTACGCAACCTTGCTTTTTTAGTGATGTAGTGTATTTGAGATAATAAATTTTGTGACTTATGTGATGCACTGATATAATATATTAGATAACACGTAATCGATTGCCTGCCTTTAGTACATCGGCTATTTACACTGCTCAATTTTTCATGTCTATTTGTTTCTTCCAATATTTAAAAACACAATCCATCCGATCCTTCATTTATTTTTTTGTCAAAGCTTATTTAAATAGTATTTTTTATTATACCGATTGCCGATAAGCAGGGCTTAAACCAATTATGATTTTTCATATGGAAACCTCCAATTTTTGTTGGAATTGATATACCCTGTATTTAAAAAGCTACTGATTTTGAGTTATTGTCATTTAAAGTCTGACTGATAATTTAAAACATAAATCAATATTAGAAACGCCTTATTTTTCGAAGAATACTCGGACACTTCCAATTTGTTTTTATATTAGGTCATTTTAAAATATTGTATATTCCAAAAAAAAACTGAGCTGAGATCAATCTTAATTTCCAAAATTCCCTCTAGATTTTTGTTTAAATTTGGAACTTCTTGTAAAATTCTAAAAAGAAAATTTTCTGTCCCTATACTTTATTTGATTTATTAGATATTTATTACCAGTATCATAATGAAACTCATTCTGATACAGACGTTTCATTACTAATCTGGGTTATAACCAGTCAAAATTCAACATCACATTGAAATTTGGTCAGTATCATACAGCAATGATTATGACACACTTAAAATTTATGAATTTTGACAGTTCATAAACAATTAGTTACTGGGGATCACATTTGCTTCTCCAGCCCGGTATTACAATAATGTTGCAATCCAGACATCAGGGTTCGCTGATATCTATCAAGTGATATATATCATGATATAAACTGCCGTTCATAACTTTCGAACATTAAAAATTCGTGGTCCGATTTTAATAATCAATATCTTAACTAATAATTGATGGAATTAAATGCGGTTTTCGAAATAATAAAGCCCAATGCTTTACAAATCAGCTGACTTGTACTATATACCTAAAATGATCCATATTCAAATTATACAGGGTTATTCGCAATTGCCTCACAAAATTCAAAATATTCACATCTCTCCCAAATATGCAGAAGTCATTTTTTTATCGGTTTGATGATAGGACAGTAGTCATTGGCTCCATACCTCGGGACGTTTTCGAGATTTTTCATTTATCGATAGCGTTTAAAGAATTGCTTAAAAATCTTGAAAACCGGTATATTGGAAAGTTTGCCTTAATTTGAAGCTTCTTTTGTTTTTTTTTAGTATTTAAATAACAACAGGGCCATCTCATAGTAAAGTAAATGATTTTTTTTCTCAAAATTAGGCTAATATAATGTACAGGGTGTCCCAAATTCGAGCCTCATTATTGGGCTCTCGGAAACTAGAAGACATACGAGGTCGGTTAAATGGAGGCAAAGTTGCGCAGTTTGATGCTGATCAAAGTGCTACATTACAAGTTTAAAAATTCCGAATACTTCCGAAGATTTTTGGAAAAAAGCCGAATATTCGCGATTTAATTTTTATTTTTTATGACTCTATTTGAATAGATATAACAAAATAAATTTCACATTTTCATTTATACTTTTTCTGTTCTTCAATATGGTGTTATCAGATTTTCAAGCCGACAACAAAATTTCAAGCCGACGTTTCGTCTTTGAGCTGCCATCATCAACTTTGTTTTTTAAATACGGCCCTGGATTTTTTATTACGGATTTTAAGAGCTCCTAAGGTCCCAAAACCAATGATGTATCGCACTTATTCGAAAAATTCATATTAGTGATATTTTCCATAAGAATTCATGAGTTAGAGAGAGACAGAAAATTGATTTTTAATAGGATTAAAAACAAAAACCTTTTTTTACGCATTAACAACGTAAAAGTAAACTGACAGTAAAAATCTATTTTCTGTCTCTCTCTCACACATAAATTCTTATGGAAAATGTCACTAATATGAATTTTTCGAATAAGTGCGGCACATCATTGGTTTTGGGACCTTAGGAGTTCTTAAAATCCGTAATAAAAAATCCGGGGCCGTATTTAAAAAAAAAACAAAGTTGATGATGGCAGCTCAAAGACGAAACGTCTGCTTGAAAATCTGATAACACCATCTTGAAGAACAGAAAAATTAGCAATGAAAAAGTGAAATTTATTTTGTTATATCTATTCAAATAGAGTCATAAAAAAATAAACATTAAATCGGGAATATTCGGTTTTTTTCCAAAAATCTTCGGAAGTATTCGGAATTTTTAAACTTGTAATGTAGCATTTTGATCAGCATCAAAATGCGCAACTTTGCCTCCATTTAACCGACCTCGTATCTCTTCTAGTTTCCGAAATCCCAATGATGAGGCTCGAATTTGGGACACCCTGTACATTATAATAACCTAATTTTGAGAAAGAAAAAATAATTTTCTTTAATATGAGATGGCCCTGATGTTATTTAAATATTAAAAAAAAAACCAAAGAAGCTTCAAATTAAGGCAGACTTTCCAATATACCGATTTTCAAGATATTTAAGCAATTTTTTAAACGCTATCGATAAATGAAAAATCTCGAAAACGTCCCGAGGTATGGAGCCAATGACTACTGTCCTATCATCAAACCGATAAAAAAATGACTTCTGCATATTTGGGAGAGATGTGAATATTTTGAATTTTGTGAGGCAATTGCGAATAACCCTGTATAATTTGAATATGGATCTTTTTAGATATTTAGTACAGGTCAGCTGATTTGTAAAGCATTGGGCTTTATTATTTCGAAAACCGCATTTAATTCCATCTATTATTAGTTAAGATTTTGATTATTAAAATCGGACCACGAATTTTTAATGTTCGAAAGTTATGAACGGCAGTTTATATCACGATATAAATCATGATATTTTCACTTCAATAAATATCAAAATTCGTGATATATATCAAAGATGAAAAAATTATTAATTTTCCGCGATAAATTGGCTACACTGCATCATTAAACGGCAACGACGTATGAGGCCGGTTGCGTCCGTCGGGGATTTACATGCTCGATCTCGTGTGATTCCCCTACGTGTGCCGCGTGCAATTGAGATTTCGAGGTCGCTTATTATAGAACATTTGACTTCGGCGATTCATTAAAGCAAGTTATGCGGAAAAATATAATCTAGTTGAAGATTTATGATATATTGCTTACATAATCAACATGCCTAGAGACAAACATCCCATATGGCAGCATTTTCATTGCCAATCAAAAGAAAAAAATACTGGTAAATGGGCAAAATGCAAAACCTGTGGAGCTGAAATGCAGGGTATACCACAGAGATTAATTAAACATAACATGATATGTAAGAACGACGAATCACAAGAGATAATAGATATCACTGAAGAAAACGATGCTTTTCAAACTTCTTTTCAAAGTACAGAGGGGCCCACAAATTTATTCCGAAAAGAGCCAATCCAGAAACAAAAAAGTGTCCCTGTGGAAAATCTGCAGACCTCGATTGATAGACAAGGTAGGCATCTTTTTTAGCTCATAACAAACAAAACCTCCGAGATTTTTTGTTTTTTTTCCCAATTTTTTCGGGGAAAAACCGTTTCTTTTTGGTACTCAAAGTCTTTGGTAATTTTAAGTTTCTAATTGTAGGCTGGCCATGAGCATGCAAGCAGTATGGATGTTCGGCTCATATTCTACATTTGCTCGCTTGCGATATACAGATTCCAGGACTAATGGAGCATATAATTAAGGTTATAAAATATTTTAGAAATACACATCTTCCAGCAGCCTGGTATAAGGCAGCCAAAGGAAAAAGGTTAGTTATTCCACAAGAAGTACGTTGGAACACTGCAACTGATGCAATAGAATGCTACCTGGAAAACCGGGGTATACTAGTTCAGGTCTGTCAAGATAATAAAGAATCAGTTGACAGTAATATTTACAGAATTGTCAATGACATAAACATCACAAACAACGCAAGAGATTTCTTGCTTCGAATGAAACCTATTGCAGTTGCGCTCGATAGAATGCAACGAGATGGTTCGACAATAGCAGTGGCAGTTGAAATATGGAGGATGTTAGGTGGGGATCTTAAGGGGCAGCCTGAAAATGTTTTAAAACAGTTTAAGAAGCGAAAGGAAATGGCTTTGACACCAGCACATTATTTAGCCAATTTATTGGATCACAGATTTCAAGGACATCAATTAAGTAATGCAGAAAAGCAATTAGCATTTGAATATTTACAGAACATCAGTGACGAGTTTATTCCTATAGTAATGGCTTTAAGTACGGGCTCAAAGCCTTTTCCTTCCTATATGTTTGGAAATAATTTTAAAACGACACGTCCAATGACATGGTGGAAGTCTGTAAGTTTGATTGAACCAGAAAAGTACTTTGACTGGGCCAAGCTCCAAGAAGGATTTCTGGATATGTGCAGCAAGCATTTGATAGCAGTTTCAGCCTCAGCAGGCCTTGAACGAATTTTTTCGACTTTTGGATTTGTTCATAGCAAACTAAGGAATAAGCTGGGGAATGAAAAAGCTGGCAAACTAACGTTTTTGTTTAGGCACTTTAACCAGAATACTAAAGATAAAGCTGTCAATCTGGACTTTGTCTGGGAAGCAGAGACAACAAAAGCATCTGATCTGATGCAACCCTTAGTATTGTATCTGCTGTTTCAGATACAGATTCTGAAGCAGAAGATGATGTGCCACTGGCTACATTATTACATTAAACTAAAGATCTGGTATTTTTAGTTTTACCACTTAGTTTAGAAGAAATGTATTTGTGTTTTTCCTAAGTTCTTGTATATTTATTTTTTATATTCATACGAATTTAGTGTATTTAGTATTTTTTTAAAACGAAGACATTTGCCGTTGTTTTGATTATTTAAGCTTTATTTGTTAAAATAATTCATTAAAATAAAATATAACCTAAAAAAACTTTGTTGTTTTGCTTTATTAAAATGCATTTTTATTTTTGATATTATATTAAACAATTAATTTTAAAACTAAACATGTTTTTATTTAAAAAGTCTGAAAATATCAATAAACTTGATTTATATCCATTTTGTTGATATATATCCGATATATATCGTTAATATCCGATATTTTGATATTTTCAATAAATATCATGATATTTACGAACCCTGCCAGACATAGAAAATATATAGAAGAAATCGATGGATGATAGCAACTCTATATGGCATTGACACTTGGTTGTCATTGTATACAATGGCAGAACAATTCATCATACGAGTTTGCCATGTCGGTTAATTTATCTATATGCCCAAACAGCTAAGTCTGTTAAAAACCGAAACTTATTTATTCTTAAACTCATATTTACGCGTGTTGGTGGGACCATCTAAGAAATATTACTTCGTCCAACTATATAGCGTCTAGTTCAGCTTAATCATTTTAGCTAATATATAGAAGCTAGTGGTTTCAATATTATTTAATAACATTAGTAATATTAATTAAAATGCACTCTGTAACAAAAATCAATTAACCGACATTAATATATGCTCATATAAATTGTTAAATTATAGATCTAAACATCTACTTTTTAACTACGTCAATTTGCTATAAATAGATTGCATCACGCAGTATGTTAACTAAACCGTATTCATCAATTAATTGACCTCTAGATGTTCTATTACTTTCGTGTTATAGTTTTTTGAGCTCAGGAATAAATTTGGCCAGCGCAGCGAAGCAAGGCCAAAAAGCCAAACAAATCAATTGCTATTAGTACAAACGTTAGATAAATTAACTAGGCAGACATTATTTGAGGTTCATTGTTAATGAAATTGGCTTATATTAACTGCGTTCGAAGTTCAAATCTATATTCGATAAAAATAAATACACTTTTAAGTCTGTTTAAAATGCGGTTAAAAGTAAGAACTTTGGGCAGCACTGGATGAAGGATATCCTGCGATCGCAATGAATCTTGGTATATAAAGAACTTAAAATTTAGTCTCGATGCATTTGTGCACAAATACTTTTTGGAAAACGATTTCTATGTAGCAGTTTTGTGGAGAAATCTAGCAACTGTCAATCTTGTTGACAAGTTAATATTTAATTTTTCATTTTGTGTGTTATTTTCAATTTTTGGAAACACAAATTCTACTGTTTTCTTCAATTGTTTATTATTTCTGTTCAAAAATATTTAGTTTTCTAATTTTTACTTAAAAGACATGCTATGGCAAAATAATAGCATCCATATTATATGGTTTGTGTACAGGGCGTCCTGTTTTCATACGGTTTACGGGGTTTCTCGCTTATGATATTCAAGATAATGAATCCAACAAGAATAAAAGTCTGTAATAATGAAGATGAAAAAATCGTTTCAGTTGCTTATTTTTCTAGTTCACTTAAAAAATGTTATGCGTAGCCCCTGAATTCTAAGGAAGTTGGAGTGGTACAATTTAAAAACTTTGACAAGGAACACAAAATGTTACGTCAAACTTGCAGATATTTAAAGTAAATGATTTTTAGCTGCAAACAATTTTATCTAGCTTTTCAAATAGTTCATTTATCTTTCGACATGATAAAGAGCTTTTATTATTATTATGTTATTTAATTTGAATATAATAACTAGAACAACTAGTAACTTATTCTAT
>JAEQML010078359.1:0-12474 GCA_016904865.1 Pissodes strobi | reverse complement strand
GCTCCCGGGGGGTGAAGCCCTATAATTGGGCCCCCTTTTTTAGAGATCTGGTAATGGGACCTTTGAGGGCGAAGCTCTAAAACGGAGACGAAGCCCTTTAATCTAAATACCCGAATAAGCGTGTGAATGTGAAAAGTATACTTTGCACACGCCGTGTGCAAAGTATACTTTTCACACGATGTTTGAAATGTCCAGTTTTCAAGAGCAGTTGTTAGTGCGTTTTTGTCTATTTTCAAGGCAGTCGTATAAAAAAGTATATTCAACATACATTTGCAATGAATGGTCATTGCATAATATACTATTCAGCAGCTAATAATGAAATAAAATTTCCGAAAACTTATTTCCTGAATAATTTCAAATTTGAACACGAAATTTATGAGATACCAAAAATACGCAATTTTATCCCGATTTAAACGTTTTTGTGACACATAGGGTTTTTCTGCTTTCAATGATTAAACGAAAAATTAAATCATACCACTGCTAGCCTAAAAATAAATTGCTTATCATTATTTTTGAGACAAATAAAAAGGGACTGAAGTATACAAATTTTATTTAAAAACATACAAACATGACAAATATCTGGTTAATGACATATTCAAAAAGTAGCTTAATAACTATTTTCTTCTATTAAATACCTATTAAAACATATTTACAGCAGTGCCTTCACTGGTTTTGAAACGTTACCAAGTTAGTATACTTATCGAATGGGGAAGAGCCGTCGGTCGTCGACCTCCAATGCTCTCAATCTATTGGTGCAGTTACTTTACTACGTGCATACTATAAATATTTTGGGGGTAAAACAAGGCGGAACCAAGGGAAGCGGCATTGTCAGATTGACATGTAAAAACTTCAGAACCGTTTTTTGATGAATCAATAATGGGGAAAATAAGTATTTAGTGTTATAATTTAATATGAAAAAAGTATGTACAGTAACTCGTAAACTTAAAATTTGGCAACGCTACATCTATCGACCATAGAATGTGCCTCAATGTTGGGGGAAAACAAAGAACCATTTGGTCCCGTCTCTTCAGGTTAAATGTCTTTGATAATAACCACTAAAACATCTATAACGAATGACTGGGAATATGCTAGAAAATTTTGTTTAAGGAATCAAATAGCAACCTACAAATTCTACGATGTCATCAGACTCGGGAATACGGCCGTTTTTGTGTCAAAGTATAGATAAGGCATTGTTAAGAGGTGAATGGGAGAAATGGCTGAGGTTTTTAGAATTATACCTGGCTGCAGAAGATGTCAATGATTGTGTCAAGAAGAGAAACAAGCTACTACATTTAGGGGGCGCGCAACTGCAAGAAGTTGCCTATAATGTACCTGTTTCAGATTCGATCTTGGTCGATTTTCTAAACAAAAAGAGATGTGCTCTTAGGCACTAAAATTTACCATAGGGCTGGTTCTAAAGTCATTTTGTAAATGAAACAAAAAGCTTTAGCATTACATGAATGTTTTAATAAGTTACTTTACTTGAAAATAACTAGAAGCTCATAAATAAACAGTAGTCATATGAAGAATATGACATAAATAATACTCTTAAAAACTAAAGCATTGCGTAAACAGTTGTAATACTAAACTAGTATATGATTAAAAACATAACCTTGAAGCTATGCACAGTTAAATGTCTGTTAATAGTTCCTGCAGAATAGCTGCCTATGAGCTCGCTTAGCTGAGATAACCTTGATATGAAGTACACTAATATACAAGCAATAATAACACGATAAATATTACCTTAAAGTCCACCTATAGCTAATATGTACACTATGTTCACCATTGACGAGAAACGTTCAATGTTCAGCAGTTTATCTTCCAACACTGGGGGAGTACTTTGAAAAACACTTGCTAGGCCTCTTACTAGCTTCTATGTACAATGTGCATCAATTTCTTGCAAATAAGAATGACTGGAATGTAGTAGGTTGATATGGTATGCAATTATTGCATATGGCATAGAGATTCAATGGTTTGGAAAAAAACCCGAAAAATTGGAAAAAAACACGGTTTTTTTCCGTTTTTTACTGACTCCTTAAAAAAATTGGAAAAAAAGGAGAAATTGAAAAAAAAAGAAATTTAACTGAAAACCAAAAAAATACGTTAAAATTAGCGATATAAGGGATAAGGGTAAATTTTTCCATATTTCTCCACTATCTGAAGGTCGCTTAAATAAAAAACAAGGTTCAAAATGCTTATTTTTATTATAAAATATAAAAATAAAACTCTTTATCTTTATTAACAAAATAAACATAGTTTAAAGCAAAATGAAAAAGGTAAAAAAAAACAAAAAAAAGCGTTACTAAAACCCAGGCTTAGGAACAAACTCTTAGGAATAGTTGCAACTTGCAATGTTGCAAAAATACTAGAACTAAAAATTTACTCTGTGAAAGATAACAAATAATATAAATGCAAAACGTAAAATTAACAAAAAAAAAGTAATTAAAAACTTTATTTAGCCAACGCCAAAACGCTTAAAGGAATTTTATCTTGGCTGTCAGTACCTGAGTCAGAGGACTCCGAGGGAATGTCTTCAGAAATGTCTGAGTACGATTCCTTTTCCGTAACATTTCCTTCGCCATCTTGCTCGTGATCATTAATATGAATCTGTTCCAAAAGCGGATATGGTCTTGGATTGTAAACGAGCCAGTGGCGGCTGTTCAGCGGAAGTAGGGGAAGTGCCACTTCCTCAAGACAATGTAATTTAAAAAAATACAATTAATTCATTCATCAGTAAAATAATATATTTTAAGATTCAATGATAAAATTTTCATAGTTTAGGAATAATCTCTTTCCCGTTACCCCCCTAATAACTAATAATTCAATTATTTTCAAATATTAAAATCAAAGCTTCATGAAACAAGAACAAGAATCTCGCCACCTGCACATTGCCCGTTAACACCACTATCGAATAAAACAGAGGTGAACCCACATGAAAATGTTTATTTCTTTTCGCGTACGCGCCGATAGCAGTGACAATCTCATTATCATTTGTGTAGACCTTTAAGGAAGAGGTATAGCTCGAGAGCCGTCGAGTCATCAAAAGTATAAGCGCAACTAGATGGTTGCCATGACAACGATGACGTCGTTCTGGTCGTACATTTGTTTGGTTTACAATGATTGGAAGAGCTGGCATGTAGCACTTCCTTTCTCAGATCAAAGCGAAAGCACGTTGTTTCGGTTATTGCGAATTTATTAGGGGACATTCCGCCGTGAATTCTTGGAATTATTTTTTATTTACATTCCACGGTTGATCCATTATAGTATTATACAAGAGATATTTTCTATATATTCTAGTTTTAGTGTGTTTTTCGTAGATATGTGGTTTGCAACAAATAATTTTTCTGCGAATACAATATGAATATATTTTATTTTTTGATGCTTTACCTAAAAAATACCGGTAATAATTATTAAATAATTTTGGCAGTTTGGGCGTGTACACTAAAAATTTTTGGCCTGCGGCGCTGTTCTTTCTCTCGATGTCGCTAGCTCTTCCCCACTTTTCAAAGCCGCGAGCCGCCACTGAAACGAGCTTGTCATTTTCATCCAATTTTAAACTAGACTAAATGGCAACAAGCTTTTGAACTTTATCCTTTGTCAGCCTGTTCATTTCATTGGTATGTATGACACCATGTAAAGACCAGTTTATTTCTGATGAGGCGGAAGAGGGAGGTCCATTTAATATTCTGGAAGCAATTGGCATAAGTGACTGTGAGGTACACAAACCATGTCACCATATAACAGGATGGGTGCTGTTTGCAGATTCCCATAAAGAATTTCTACTAAAAATGCTGTTTCGGTTCTAATGTGGGCTAGATTGGCCATAACTTGTCCTACATCCAAATTTAATAAGCGAGCAATTTCCGAAATAAAATCAATAGCCAGCTTTGAGAGACGCCGATAGAAAAGTGCAGACGATCGTTTTCCTGTCCTATGCCTATATACCTAATAAGGCCAACAGAGGTATATGGTATATATCATAAAATTACAACAAGCAACGAAACAACTGAAATTGTGCCGCCTCGCCTGTTGTAAAGATCTCGATTCACGATTCACCGATAAATCAATTTCCGCGCTGCATTTTTTTTTTTAAATATATATACAATACCTTTCTAAATATTGAAAAATATTTAATAGCTAAAGCAAGCCTGAAACAAAACTCTTTTGATTCTTTTTAATAAAAATTAAATTTTTCCGAAATTTACCGTTTTTTTCCAATTTTTCCAGGAAAAAAACCGGTTTTTTTCCAGCATTCAAATTTTCCGGAAATTTTGAATCACTAATATGGCATGACATGAATGCTTTGTGAATGCTGCTTCTTGGTACCTACACGCATAAATGATTACTAAATATGCTATGCTGGTAGCATAAGTAAGTTGAAATCCGTGTAGGGGATATAGCCTTTGTGAGAACTTGAGTATATTGGCAGACTAGTGCAGAGTAATCCATATATTAGAATAAGGCAAGAGTATAGGAACCCAGTGGTATACTCGTGATAGAGAATGTTGAAACCCCATGGGCAAGACCATTGGGGACTGTACTGCGGTGGTACCGCCTCTGGAATTAGAGAGATCAGTGGGTCTCAATAATGGCAGTCAGGATGCCGATAGATACCTTTTTGTAGGCTTGATATGACGATGACTATGGCTGGATATCACTATGTCACATGAGTAAAGAACTAGAGAGATCATGAGGTCTCAAAACGTGAAAGCATGGCGGCATGGCACCATGTCGGCGGGAACAGCGCCTTTAGAGCGACTTACATGGTGCAGAGTCGAGATGCAACTTCTTACTACTAGTACTAAGTTAAATTCTAGAATCTGGCTAGATCAACTCGAAGGAGTTGTCACCGCCCCTTCTGGAGGGAGAAGATGCATTGCTTCGGGCATAGAAAGGGCAATAATGTAAATACAGAGATATTGTGTAAAAAAAAACTTAACATGACCGGTTGTCTAAATTAATATTATGAATTTTAATACAAATCCGGTTGAAATCTACTGACTAGCTTTCATGAAATTCGATTATTAAAGATCTGAATGTTAGGGAATTTTAGGTTGGGTGAAGTGGACATCCTGTAGGATGCGCTGTGATTGGTCGATTCGGTCGCCGGGGTATAGCGGGAAGCGCTATGATTGGTCGGAGACCTTTCGAGGACGCTTTATTTTTAGCTATCTAGACTAGCTGCTGCAGTGGATAAACGTTGTAACCAAGAGATGGCGTTAGTAGTATCGCCATGGATTTAAATTTGTTTGGAATGCGAGGACAGTGGCGTGGAATGTTAAACTGTATAAAACTAAATCGTTAGATTTGAAAGCGTGTTCAAAAATGGTTTTTGAACAGTACCTGGGGCAATCGAAACCTTTGATCCAGGACGCAACAACGACATTTTGAATGTTTTAGTCGAAAAATTGACTAGTTACGTATGTAGGCAAGTTTATCAGCGACCTGGGCACCTTAACAGACCCATTGAGACAGCTAATAAAAAATAGAGGGAAATTTCGGGTGGAATGATGCGCACTAACAAAACTTTATAAAGCTCAAAAAGGCTCTATCTAAACCACCCACACTGTGCTATTTTGACCCACAACGCCGAACCAGGCCCATAGCAGACGCCAGTCCCGTGGCATTAAGAGCAGTTTTAATACAGTTTCAGGTTGAAACATCAAAAGTAATTTCATTTGCAAGCAAAAGCTTATCGGATGGTGAGCGACGATACTCCGAAACTGAGTATCGTCGCTGAGAAAGTCGCTGAGAAAGATAGCTTATCACTCGTATGGGCATTCGAACGTTTTTATTTTTACCTAGCTGGGCTAGAAATCGAACTTGTGACTGATCACAAACTACTTGAAGCGATTTTCAAACCAACTTCAAGGCCACCAGCAAGGATCGAGAGATGTGTGTTAAGGCTCCAGGCCTTCGCAAGTTCAAAGTTATATACCAGTCTGGAAAACTCAATATCGCAGATTCCGTATCGAGACTGTGCAAACTGGAAAACGAGTCGTCATTTGACCGAGAGAACCGACGAAGAGGCATTGGACAATGACATACTGAACAAACAAAAAGGTAATGAAAAAGAAGACAGTGCCAGAAGAGTTAAAGAATCTAATATTATGCCAGGATATAAAGTTCTTGTAGAAAACATGGTGATTCCTCATAAACTTACATCCAGATACTACGAAAAAGAATGTGAGGTTATTAGCATACAAGGAAATGAGGCGACACTCATGAGAGACGGCAGCATCTTAAAATGTCATGCGACTCATTTGAAAAAGGTTCCGGATTCTTTAGAAAACGGTCCTAACATTTTACCATTACCTCAGAATGACTTATCTATACAACCATCACCGGCGAACGTGGAAGTGTCGGAACAGCCAGGGGAAGGAGAGGGACCAGGAGCGCTACCGGAATACCAGTCATCAGGGACTTCAATCAAACTGTCGGAGGCTGAGACTTCTTCCGGAGAAAACAACCCTACAGCAACTGTATCTCAAAGTCAGCTAAAACCTCTTAAGCTGAAAAGAAAGGACAGAGTGTGGCAGCCGGCAAATACTCCATTACAGTCTTATAGTACAAAATATGTCATATAATAATATCTCATTTTTATAATAAGGATAGTATTCTATGATATTATTTGTTGTATGTATTACATAAATATGTTGTAATAAGTAGAGTTCGTTTCTCGAAGGTTTTGTATTTACGTCATTGATGACGTCGCTTAATTTGGAAAAAAAAGGTTTATCGTAGCTAATTCATATAAATTCTCTAGCATTCAATTTTTGTATTAAAAGTTGGGCAATATTGAAGCAAGTATGTTTTAAAACGCTCTCTATAGAACGTTCGGAATGGTTTGGTAATAAAAATTTTAATTTAGAGAGTTCAGGTAAGAGAGTTATCCGAAATATATAAAAATTAGTTAACCGCGTATAATAATCACCAACTGCAAGAAAAATATAAGAAAGGTTAAAAATCTTCAAAGATATCATCAAATTAAGGGTCTGATGATATATAGGTTGTGTCGATTTTGCAAATTTTCTTTTTTTCGCTAGAAAAGGGGTGTCCTATAGAGTAGCTTAAGCCAAAAAAATCGGAGGTTTCGCCACATTTGAGCCGAAAAAATATCCGCGTTTTGAGCCTAAATTGCCCTAGAAGGGCAAACTTCCACTACGACTTTCCCAGGTGTAACGTGAAAATATTGAAATTGTAACGTGAAAATAATAAAATTTTAGTAACCGACACCGGGGGCCTGGCACAGTGTTTCCAAAAGTTGCACATTTTCTTATGGGGAATAACAGTGTTGTTTACTATTTAAGTATATTATTTAATATTCCACTTCACGCATAACCCTCCGCTCGCTTCGGGGGCGCAACCAAACAAAACTAACCCAAACTAAACCCAAGGCATGCCGAAATAAAAAAAAATTGAAATTTTTCAGTCGAAAATGCAAATATTTTTTTGTTTGTTTTTCCTCATTTGGGAATGTCTTGGGTTAGTTTGGGTTAGGTTTGTTTGGTTACGCCCCCGAAGCGAGCGGAGGGCCATTTATAAAGTGAAATATTTGACGAATATATACGTACAAAGGAATAGTGTAATCGAATGAGTGTCTCTTTTATTCCGATGAATGAATTGGTTAGTTTCTGTTTGTTGAGCCTCCGTAGCGAGCGAAGCGAGCGGAGGGCCATGCATGAAGTGTTAAAATACTTGAAGACTTATTTGTTGATTCTATGTAACAGTCACGACATCTGACTAAATGCTATCGTGCACGTCACATATGAAGAAACGATCGGCGTTGCCGAATGGACATCTTGCCTGTTACATGCGAATATGCTCCCAGGACATCTGTTCCCCAAACTAACTATTCAAGAACCGTGTCAATCAACATCTTCGCACACACACCGCTCGTCGAGCAATATAGGATGTGCTACTGCCATAAAAAATCATTCACCTAAATAAAAAAAGGGTAGAGACACTTATAGCACAGCTTATTCACTACCAGCTAGTCAACTCTATCGAAATGGGAAAGTTGGAGTGTCGGCCTCGGCTATCGTCCTGAGAGGTTCGGAAATTTCGGATTTTTATACAATTGTGCGTTTTAAAATAGTTTTTAAACTGATTTTAGACGATAAAAGAGTTATTTATGCAACAAGTGTGTAAAGTGAACCTTTTTTATGAATGGGAATATTGATAAAAAAATTTAATTAAAATTCAATAAAAAAAGGGTACTTTACACATGAGTAGCATACAAAACTTTTGTGCGTAAAATAAATTATTTTACACACTAGTGCGTAAAATATATTATTATACGCATTGCCCTAAATGTCAAAAAATATGTCAGATTTACTTTACGCACTAGTGCGTCAAATAACTTATTTTACGCACTGCACATTAAAAAAGCCTATTTTACGAATCTTAGAGAGTGCGTAACGTGAGTACTTTACGCACGGTAGTAGAAAAAGCATATTTGAAATTAAACGAACTGTCAAAAGTATTATTCAGATGCCCAGGCGTTTAAAACAATATTGAGTCATGACCCTCTTCTAAAATTTGCAAAACTTGGTTATTGACTTTCCCAAATCAAAGGATGCCGCCGCAAGATGACTAGCTGGTAGTGAATAAGCTGCGCTTATAGCGCACCATTTTTCTAATGAATTTTGCTAACGAAACTACAGGAAACGTCTGGCAACAGTGTGCCTTCTTAAAAATCTTTGTTTTGGCTATTGTGACAGTTGACAGTAAAAAGGAGGATGGATATTTACAAGTAAAATTTAATTTTGTTTAATGGGGCTATAGCTATGAGTCGCTTTAAATTAGGACCGGAACAAAACGGTCTCTCGTTCGACGCAAATGTATCCTAGTTAATATTTTCACCCGACAATTGATTTTCAGATGTGTTTTGTCTATATTTCTAGTGCTTTTGTGAAGTGGTGCTGAAAATTTGTGTCAAAACTCGAACTTTGAGGGTATTTTTTCAGTTCAAATGTAGCGGATCTTCCGACTTTTTTGGCTTAAACTACTATATAGGACACCCCCTTTCTAGTGAGAAAATAGAATTTGCAAAATCGACAAAACCTATATATCACCAGACCCTACAAACCAAATAATATAAATAACCACACAGTTCGGCATCGGCAATTTCCACGCCAATGGCTAAAGCAAGTCGCTGCCGAAATTTTAAAATATGTAAAAAAAAATTAGGTGTTGGTCTAGGGTCAAAGTGTATTAAATATATCCTGCGGCCAATCACGAAACTGCCTCCCCCCTAAAAATCAAGTAAACGTCGCACTGTTGCCTATTGTCGCGTATTTTAAATAGCTTGAAGGCGAATAAAATATAAACATTATAAATATTATAGTATACTTATTCCGTATTCCGTATTTCCCTGTGTAAATAAAATAGTAAATAATAGAAGACACTAGTATTAAGGAAAATAACAAAATTAAGTATTCAAGTAGGAAATATAAATATGTAAATTCACTATAGGAAACTAGACAGAAAATAAATTAGGATTATTGGGAAAAAAATGTGGCAGCATCTAAATATGCGAGGACATTTTTTGCCCGCATTCTTTCCGTCCAGGTTCTTTCATTTCGCAAACAGTACTTATCACATTCTTAAAACTCTGTGCGCTGATAGGACATAAAATGAGACCTACCAACTATCTGTCATAGAAGGACGTAGAAGCGAAGAATAATTCTGTTGCAACTGGCAGGCTTCAAAGGAATGATGCAACCCTTTCAGACGTTATACATCAATTTAAAATACTTGACTCAATATCTGAGGAGAATAATTTACTTTAAATCTAATGCAAAAATTGAGACATCGGTGCGAACAGTTGTTGTTAGCCTTTCATTTTGATCCTATGAAACCATAACATAATTTAACTTTAACAGACAACGAAAAGAATTGTGTTATAAAAAAGCTCAACATCATAACGGATTCCTACCACTAATGAATCAATTATTGCTAACAAGAACTCTTTACTGATATTATCTTTTATGAAGACATTGTTAAAACTACAAAACCTTTGCATTGGTGGAAATCTCAACGAAATGCAGATGTTCTTTAAAAAGTATTCCTCACCATTAAACAATTATTATTTTTTGCTACAACTTCTTCGACATCTATGTTTTTGTTTATTATAATATAATATCACACTATTTATTCAATTATAATATTAATTTGTTTTTCTTTCTTGTTAATAATTATATATGTTGGTTTGGTACAATACAAACTGTTCTTCTTTGATTATTTGTTGTCATATTGAAGATGTTTGTGAATTCAGGATGCATTAGTTAACTTTGATACGTACATCTTGTTCTTCAAATAAACTTACAAAAATTTATACTGTGATTTAAATCATGATTTAAATTTAAAAAATCAATTGAATTAAATCTTGAATTAAATCGCGAATCAAATCTTTTGATTTAAATCTGATTGGGAATGAAAAAGTAGTAGGTATTTCATTTGCGACTTACATAGATAATACACACATAGAAAAGAGTTCTCAAACTGAGGGAATTGACGTTATTCCAAGAGCATATTGACTTTCATATGTGGCAAAAGAATATTACTTTGTGTCGAGAGAAGTATTTCTTCACCTCAGCGGATTCAAATAAAAAAAAATATATCTGAACTTCACATGTTCTTATGGCGAGGAAAAGTATTTCAAAATAAATATTTATTTCTTTATAAGGAGAGGATCTGAACTCCTTGCTGTTTTCAGATCAAGAGATCTTTTCTATGTGTGGAGTACCTATATTTATGCGAAATAATGTTTAGTTTAAAATGCCGCATTTTAAATATTATTATAAGGTGTCGTATCTAGTAAGCATTTTAACAACTTAATAATACCAATTTAGGAATTAAAAACTTTAGCATGTCTCTAGAATTTAACGTTCGGATCGATTTCCGTCTTCGACGTGTGGAATATTGTTTTGTGGACACCATCATTTTATGTAAATACGAGATACGAAAAATTCATATAATTGGATAAACATTTTCACTGTGTTTCGATCGCAATGGCTAACTAAAAGTAGGCTTCCTGGATTAGCCACTATATCAAGATTAGCTGAAATGCAAATAACTTCTTGGACGTTTACGATGTTTAGACAGTCTCATGCACGAGATCTCATGTGTTCATGCATAATAAGCGCCTGCTTTATTTCACTGTTTTACCTGTTAGATTGTTTGTGTAAACGAGATATCTGCATATAGGGTTATTCAAATAAAAGTAAACAGGCCTTATAACTTTTTTTTAATTATAAGAAAATATGAAATATGTAGGATTTGGAGATTTTTATCTTATCAGCAAAACAATTGAGCATCGAATATAAAATTAGTATAAAACATCGATTTTCTTGCGTATGTTAAAGCTGGTCATGTAACTATTCAGGTTGCAAATGAAATACTTGCTACCGTTTTTAATTTTCATCGTAAGTAAGTGCGATAGAAAGCTAGTCAATAGAGGACAAATTATCGCATGATTCTTAAAATATTCAGGATAACCTAATATATCACGCTCTTTTAGGGCCTCAAGTTCGAGTGAAAAACTGAAACCAATTTAAAAAGATCATATTTTTAAAAGTTTCTCAAGAAAACAGTGATCATTTTCGAGTTACGCAGGTTTTTATGGCACTGGCATACATACTAAAGGTAGCTTCTATGGCACTCGACGAGCGGTGTGTGTGTGCGAAGATGTTGATTGATACGGCTTTTGAATAGCTGTAGGTGGTAATTAGGGGGAAAAGATGTCCTGGGAGTAAGTTCCACAGTGATGCAGTGCGCCAGTATAGCGACGTTCTAGGTGTTTCCAGTTGTATGACGAGAAGGTGCGCTCTTGCCGTCTGTCGTGATTGTCTGACAGTCTGACAGGGGTTGCTTGGGGCAGGAAGGGGTTGGTCAAATTTTGGAAACATCTTCTGTAAAAATATCTGTAAAATATGACCACATATCTGCGGTGTTCCAGACTATCCAGATCCCGGGTCAACTCCGGGTCGCATATACAGTAACAACACCCGTGCTAGCTATACGCCATAGGACGACTGTAATATAAATGATCACTATATGTACATGCTTTTGTAATTATTACAAACATCGTTGGTTGCCCATTAAGTCGTTTGTGTTAGTTTGGGTTACGTTTCCATATATGTTCTTACTTCACGCTTTTTCCCTTTGAGTTTTATATTTTCAACTCCAAGCTGGACGCTGATCTCTCATTCTCATCATCAGACGGCACATATTCTGATTAAGAATCTGTAAAGTCTGACGACTCCTCGTCACTTCTTTGGAACATTGCTATATATTTATGTTTAAATAATAACAGAAAAGTAGCTTTAACGTACAAAACATACCTTTTAGTTCCAGTTTAACAAATTCACATATATTCACAAAATATGAACTAAAACAATAATAAAGTAGTGACTATTCACATTTCTAATGACGTCATTTTTGTTTATTTTAGGACAGGCTTTATTACCA
>MU196599.1:743-12474 GCA_016904865.1 Pissodes strobi | reverse complement strand
TTATGAAGAATAAAATTTTCTGAGAATCCAATAATAAAGAAGTTTCCCATATGTTGCATACTTTTTTGGACACACTGTATACGACAGCATTTTGGAGTTGTTTTGTGAATTTATTTTCTATAAACAAATACATTAAATTTTTTCTACGAAAATTAAAATTTTTGCACAAGGTACAGTTCTGTTCATAAAAAAAGTGGGACAGCGTTTGTACATTGTAAACCTGCCTGTGATGTTCCAAATTTCAAAATAAAGTGGTACAGATTTGGCATTTAGCAGATTTCCGTCACAACTTTTAAAAAAAAGTCGGTTTTAAAATCTCAGAAAATTGTTATTTAAATAATTATCGATGAATGAACAGTGTATTTAAAGAAACATTAACAGTAAACAGCAACAACAAAATATTTTAAATAAAAATAATAATTTATAACAAACACTTTCTAATTAGTACTTAGTCATTGCACCATTTTGCCCTATAGCATCATTTAGCCGGGTAAGTGTTGAGAAATACAAGTTTATAATTAAGTTTGGAGTTGTTTCGGTTAGTTCATCCCAGGTTTCTACTGTTTTAGCAACAAGTGCATCTCTATTTTGCGGTCTAAATTGTGAATCATGCATTCTTTTAGTCATTAAATCCCATATGTTTACTATTGGATTAAAATCGGTGCTTTTCGCGGGCCATAATAGGGTCTCTATATTATTCTGTGGAACCATTCTCTGATTATTGCAGCGTTATCATGTTGAAAATCATGGTTCGGAAAATGTTCTAAAACACTGGGTAGCATAATATTTTCTGATATATTCCTATAGTTGACCGCATTGAATCTTTCCTCCATAATCCAACACACCCCAAGTCCTTGGCAGCTAATCCAAGCCCCTATATTGGCTGAAAATCGTCCCGATCGATAAGAATTATTAATACAGGATTCTTCAAACCTAGTTCAACGGGGTCTGTAAGCCCTTACGTGACCGTTAAATGTCGACTGAAAAACTTTTTCATCAGAAATCACGCAATGTATTGTTTAATGCGACAAGAACTCTTGCCTGTTTAGGTTCATCTTTTAAAATATTTTTTTTTAGCAGCGGACATAATTTCCTAGAGGCGATTATTTTATTCTGCGACATGCAGTTGGTCTTGAACGAGAAAAATGTGTTCGCTCTATTGCACTTCGCGCTACTTCAAAGGGGTGATCCCGCAAGTACTCGACCAAAGCTGCATGTTCTTCCTGAGTTGTGATTCTAGGTCTTCCGGAAGGCTTTTTCTTGTCGAGGGTTTCAAAAACCTCCCATCGGGTCTGGTGCAGATAAGGTAACTTCTTAATAATGGGTTTTTTGGAAAAATTTTGGTACCAATCGATTCGTTTTTTTATTATCTTTCCAAAAAAGTGCGGATCATCGAGATATTATCACGTTTTTTTGGTAAAAAATTGATATTAAATGTTCGAAATGTCGGTGCAATAAGCCATATTTCCATTACAGACGCGACGTTTTTAAAGCAATTTAAGCATCAAGTAGGCTTTGCAAAATACGAGGCAAAATGCCAAAATTAACAAAAGCCAAATTTAAAACCGTTAATGTCGATTTGTTGACAGCATTTCGAAAGCTTTTTAAAGATCGTGATCGAAACGCAATAAAAATGGAAATCCAAGGTTCATTCGGAAATCGTATTAAATTATAGCAATGAGAACTATACGATTTTTTAGTAGGTAAAGTATTACTAGGGAGAATTTAAGGTGTAAAAATCGACGATGGAAGACAGTGCACAATTAAACAGCAGGCGGACAAACCATTTGGAACTTTTTTTTATTGCAACAGATGCCGTAAGCAGTACTCAGTGTTAATAGGATCGTTTTTTGAAAAATCGAAAGTACCAATTCGGCAGCAATTGTAACGCGGAGTGGCTCGGAGTAGCTTGGATCAGGTCATAAGTAGCTCAGAGTAGTGTGTAGATTGCTCGAACTAGGGCGTAGGTAGCACGGAGTGGCTCTGACTAGCTTGGAGTGGTTGGAGTAGCTCGTAGGTAGCGCAGACTGGCTTGGAGTATGTCGTAGGTATCGCGGAGTAGCTTGGAGTAGGTCGTAAATAGCGTGGAGTGACTCAGACTAGCTTGGAGTAGGTCATAAGTAACTTAGACCAATTTGGAGTATGATATAGACAACCGAGACTAGGTTGGAGAAGGTCGTAGGTAGCGCGGAGTAGGTGGTAAGTAGCGCGGAGTTGCTCGAAGTAACTAGGAGCAGATCGTAAGTAGCTTAGAGTAGCTTGGAGTAGATCGTAGATAGCTCGGAGTAGGTCGTAATATTGTTTATATTTATATAAACAATGGTCGTAGGTAGCTCGGAGTGTAGTTCATAATAAGTCGTAAGTAGTTTGAATTATTACTCACTTCTCTCGCTCGAATAACAAACACAACAACCAACCGAAACTAAGTAAAAAAATAAATTATTTCATAAAACAGATTTCATTACATTAATTTGAGTTCGCTTTACTCCCGGAGTGTGCGGAGGCCAACCTGGCCAACGCATGAAATGTAGCGCGCTTATTTGGCTTACTTTGGATTGGCTAAAGGGCGATCACATTGCCTTATTTTCAATAAGAGAAATATGCAACGTTTGGCAACCTTGACCGAGACCTCCGTGTCAGTATGTCAAATATCAATTATTTACCGTTTTAAAATTTTTAAATTTGCTTGCTTCAGGTTTGATCTTGATTTTCACCTGCGCAAGTAGTAAGGTGTTTTAGTGATTTTACACAAGTTTAAACTTAAAACTTGAACTTTGGAGACACAAATGTGGTGGTTCTTCAAATTTTCTTGGCTTTATCTCAACCAGAATCGCTTAAACTACTCTAGACACCCCCTTGAAAACAAAAGAAAGTTTGCAAGGCGGACAACCTATAAATTATTATCTTTTCAACCAGACCCCATGTAAGTTGCAATAATTTAATGTTTTTAATAATTTGCATATAAAAATATTCACAAAATGAATGATAGTTGTATTTATCAAAAAATATTGATTTTTTTGTCAAATTTGACGTTTGAAAAATACTACTTGATGCTTAAATTGTCTTTAAAACGTCACTTCTGACATAAAAGTATGGCTTATTGCACCGACATTACGAACATTTAATATTAATTTTTTACCAAAAAAACGTGATAATATCTCGATGATCCTCACTTTTTTGGAAAGAAAATAAAAAAACGAATCGATTGGTACCAAAATTTTTCCAAAAAACCCATTATTAAGAAGTTACCTTATGTGCACCAGAACCCCTCCCATCTACTCTTTATTTTTTGAATGGTGTTTTTATTTTCATTCATTAAACGGGCATCTTC
The DNA here is from genome assembly GCA_016904865.1 of Pissodes strobi. NCBI lineage: Eukaryota > Metazoa > Arthropoda > Insecta > Coleoptera > Curculionidae > Pissodes > Pissodes strobi. The sequence continues at coordinate 9,143 of MU196599.1, read as the reverse complement.
TCTGACTGGCACACCATCTTCGAGATAAACAATTATTTTAGCCCTTTCAATGTAGCTGACCTGAAGCATTTAGTATTTAATTTAAAAGCTTCCCAATAATTCCTTCAAAACATGTTTTAAACATTAATTTAAAACTGACCCATATTTTAAAGACATCCTGACATTTGAAAGTGACATTTTTTGGAAGTCTGATTTACACTAGTGTAAAATCGCTGCCCACTTTTAAAAATTTTCAATACTGATGTACAGTTGTGTTCATTGAAGTGTTGTACACCGATTCTAACATCTTGTAAATCAGGCTTGTTGAAATAGGTTATTAATTTTTTCTACTGACATTGGCTATTAGTCAAAGTCATAATAGAAACCAATATGCCTCAAATGAATTCAGTTCAGAGAGCAATAATTATTGTCTTGTATAAGACGGGGTACTTATTAGAGACGTTGCTTATATTATGCATGCAAGCCAAAACACAATATTAAAAATAAAACATAAGTGGCAAAGAGATGGGACTTTGGAAAAAAAGAAGGCACGGGAAAAAACAAGAATTCCAACGGAAGACCAAGATAATCCAATATTTACAGGACAATCCATTCCAAATAGCATGGGTTGCTATAGAGCAAATTCATTTTACAGAGTCCAGAATTATGGCATGACGCAGAATAAAAAAATTCTGCTTTAAAAAATTGTGTAGCTGCCAAAAAAATGAAGCTAACTAAGCAAGCTAGAATTAACAAATATGATTCAAGAAAATTGGGATAGAGTGGTCTTCACAGACGAATAAGTATTTCAGTCAACATTTAATGGGCATATCAGGGTGTATCGTCCTCGTAATACTAGATGCGATAGAGAATATGGTAATTTTTTAGTATAGGTCCTTCACATAAAATTACTATTTTGTTATTATAGAAGGTTAGAGTTCATCTTAAAAAGTAATTTTATACAAAAATTTTCTGGCGGAAATGATAATTTATGGAAATATTGAAGATTTTTTACCTACTAAATAATTAGAATAGGTCCTTCAGATAAAGTGACTATTTTGTTATTATATAAAGGTTAGAGTCCATTTTAAAAAGTAATTTCATACAAAAATTTGGGTTCTCTTAGCTGAAACCAGTTATATAAAAAACAATTTTTGTTTCGATATATGAAAGCCTCCCTAAACACAAAATGAAATTTTTTTCTGCGGAAATGCATTATTTTCATTTTTCCAACTTTAGGATAACTGAAACCAGTTATATAAAAACATCTTTCTGCTTTACCTTCTAAACACTTTTATAAACATAAACACACGAAAAACTTGTTGCGGAAATATATTATTTTAATTTTTTAATTGAACATTATTATAACCTTTAGAATAACTGAATTCAGTTACATGAATTTATATTTTTGTTTCAAATTTCACACATTCTTCTAAACATAACACACAAAAATATCCAAGCCTTTCTTCACGCAAGTGCGTAGTGACTTAAACGAGATGAAACTAACCAAAGCTAACCTAAACTATCCAAAGCTAACCTAAACTAACCTAAACTAACCAAAGCTAACCTAAACTAACCAAAGCTAACCCAAACTAACTAAAGCAAACCAAAGCAAACCCAAGCTAACCAAAATTGTTTCGCCTAGGCTGGCATGAAGAAAGGCTTGCGCTTCGCGCAATCCTTTCTTCGCGCACGTGCGTAGTGGCAAACGAGACGAAACTAACCGACACTAACCGACACTAACCGACACTAACCTATACTAACCAAAGCTAACCCAAACTAACTAAAGCTAACCCAAACTAACCATAGCAAACCCAAACTAACCAAAGCTAACCCAAGCTAACCGAAATTGTTTCGCCTAGACTTACGTGAAGAAAGGATTGCGCGTAGTGCGTAGTGCGAATTTGCTTCGCCTAGGCGATTTTAACTAACCCAAACTAATTTATTTATTCTTATTTTACAAGATAAACTAACCAAACTAAACAAAATATAAAGAAACTAAAAAAATGTTTGTGTTGTTGATGCTCAATAAGTTGAAGCAAACGCAGTATCGCGCTGTTATTTTCTTGCTGATCGAAACTAACCGGATTTAACTCAAATTAACCCAATACAACCCAAACTAATCGAAATTAACCCAGAATTTGCATATACACGGTGTCCCATATAAGAATGCACAGTACAGAGATCTCGCAAACCAGAAGAGCTACAAAGATGATTAAATTAGAGAAAAGGTGTGACTTGCTGAACCCAACAAAGTCGTGCTTCGAAATCTAAAAAAATCCGATTACTTCCGAAGATATTTGAGAAAACCCGAATTTTCTCGATTTCGTTTTTATTTTTTTCTGACTTTATTTGAAAAGATATGACAATGCAAATTTCACATTGCCATTGCCACTTTTCCTGCTCTTCAAGTTGATGTTATTACATTTTCAATCTGACGTTTCGTTTCTTAGCAACCATCATCAACTTTGTTTTTTTAAATAGTCGAAAAAATTTCTTTTATTCCTAAAACCCTCTAATTTTAATCTTAAATCCAACAACATATCGCTCTTTACATTTATCCGACGTTTCGGATAAAAAAACCATCATCAATACTATTTGATGATGATTTCGAAGGAACCAAACGTCGGATCAAAAATCTAATTACGTCATCATGTAGAGGAGACAAAATGGCATAATAGTGGGAATTTTATTTTGATCAATTTTGATTATTAAAGCCTGAAAAAAAATCAATTGCAATCTACGAATTTTTGAAATTTAAAACATAATTAATTTTTTTCAGGTTTTAATAAAGAGGATAGATCACAATAAAATTCACGTTCCTATGGTAATTTTTGTCCTCTTCCTAATGACGTAATTAGATTTTTGATCCCACGTTTCGTTCCTCCGTAATCATCATCAAATAAATTGATGATGGGTTTTTCATCCGAAACGTCGGATAAATGTAACAAGCGATATGTCGTTGGATTTAGGATTGAAATTAGAGTTTTTTAGGAACAAAACAAATTTTTTTGGACTATTTGAAAAAACAAAGTTGATGATGGTTGCTAAGAAACGAAACGTCAGATTGAAAATCTAATAACATCAGCTTGAAGAGCAGGAAAAGTAGCAATGGGAATGTGAAATTTGCATTGTCATATCTTTTCAAATAAAGTCAGAAAAAAATAAAAACGAAATCGGGAAAATTCGTCTTTTCCCAAATATCTTCGGAAACAATCGGATTTTTTTAGATTTGGAAACATGACGTTGAAGGATTTAGCAAGGCGCAACTTTTCTCTAATTTAATCATCTTTGTATCTCTTCTAATTTGCGAGATCCCTATAGTGTGCATTCTTATGTGGGATACCGTGTATTATCACTTGTTCCAGAAAATGTTTGTATGAAATGACTTTTTAAGATGAGCTATAACCTTCTATAATAACAAAATAGTAATTTTATGTGAAGGACATATACCAAACAATTACTCCCCCCGTAATTGTTTAGTATGTGTTCTTCAGATTTAAGGTAAAAAATATTCAACATTTCCATAAATTATCATTTCCGCCACAACATTTTGGTATAAAATGACTTTTTAAGATGAACTCCAACCTTCTATAATAACAAAATAGTCATTTTATGTGAAGGACCTATATTAAACAATTACCGATAATATATATGTAACCAACTACGAAAGGTCTAGACGCTTTTCAGTAACCGTGAGGGTATGGTTAAGTATTCACGGACTTGGAGTATGTTGGGCTATTAATTACGGTGACCGGTTCAATGTAGTAAACTATAGAAATATATTAGAAAATGTAATGTTACCTAGCGTATCTCAACATTTTCCTGATAATAACTTTATTTTTCAACAAGACAATTGTCCAGTGCATAATGCAGGAATTGTCAGAGAATGGTTTGAAAATAATAACATAGACTATATGTTATGGCCCGCCAAGAGCCCCGACCTTAATGTTATTGAAAATGTTTGGGGCCTAATGACGAAAAAGATGTATAATTCCAACTTTCAACCTGAAAATAGAGACAGCCTTGTGAATGCAATAGAATTACTCTGGGACGAACTGAGCGATGAACCAAAATTAACCAGAAGTCTATATTTATCTATACACTAAATATTAAAAAATCTTTATATGAACAAATTTTGTTATTTTAGATTTGCTGTTAATGAAAAAGAAGTATAAGTATAATTTTATTAAAAAATAATTTAGCAACATAAACATTTATGTGTATTTTAGTTATTTGCTATTTTTCACCAATTTTGACTTTGCACCCATTGTTTAATACATTTTTGTACAACACTTTATCGAACTTTTGAAATGATAGGCAGGTTCACAAAGCACAATTGCTGTACAACACTTCAATGAACACAACTGTATATCTGCTGTGTCCATTTGCGACAACTCATTTCTATTTTTTTTTCGTGCAGATGCCATTTTTCGAAATATCGACCTATTTGAAGAGTGGATTAATAGTAAGCAAAACTAGCTGGTGATCAAAGTGTCCAACAAAATAAGGTCGGTACTTCCATGTGGTAAATCTAGTGCTAACTTCGACAAATATATACAAGAAAAAGGTCACTATTTTTGCATCAATGTGAACCGATTATGGAGGGAATGCCATCGAAATAAAGACAGATTTATAGACTGTCATCAAATATGGCTTTACCAGCGTTAGGCATAACTAAAATACCAAGCACTAGCATAGGGCTAGGCCCCAAACCCAGCCGTAGGCGTCCTAGAAACACAATCGAAGATGCCTCAATAAAAACAGAGAAACGAAGGGTTCAAGAACTTTTAAATAAACCAGCAGAAGAGCTACATTTTACTGCACAAAAGTATGGGGTTCAGTCATATCAAATATTTAAAAAGATTTTAGAGCTCAGCAACCGCCATATTCCACAACATCCGATCAAGCTCTTTCAAGTGAAAGGGCTGTACTTGGATCTTGGTTTATCTGTGATAAAATATAAACAGTTTTAAATCATTTCAATTACAGCCAGGCCAACATCTTCAAGCGGATGATTATACCCAAAAATTACAATTCTGCGCATGGATTAGAGATTGGATAAATACATTTTATTTAGTGACTAGGCTCAGTTTACATGTGGCGGAATTATTAACTTCTACAATGAATATCGTTAGTCAGTAGAAGATCATCACGCCTCATTTGAATGAAATTTTCAGCATGTATTTAATATAAACGCATGGTACAGTATGCTCGACGATCGAATATCTGGTCCTTTTGTTGCTGGATATTTACAGTTTTTGCAAGAGAACTTAATTAGAATTTTGGATGGTCCAAAAGAATCTGGCCTCAATCGTTCGATTAGTAAAGGAAGGAAGGAAGGTAAAAATTGGTCACCGAGGTCACCAGACCTTCATCCTCTAGATCAGCGGTTCTCATCCTTTTTGAGTGATGTACCACGAATTCCTTTTTGTAATTTTTAGGTACCATCTAACTAAAGTGCCTATCAAGCTAGGTAATTTAATTAACTGCGAATCATATGCTGACATTCTAACTAAGGGATAACATAAAACTCAACAATAGTAAAAATATTTTTTAATACATTTTTAGGTTTCATAGATAGGTACTTATAATAACAAACTAATTTGTGAGAAGGTTGTGCTTGAGTATTTCCACATAATTTATTAATATCTGGTTCCGTGTTACTCAGATATAGCCGAAGGTCAGGTTCTACAGTAAGTTTGTTTCTGTATATATTCTTAATATACAGCATCGGGGAAAATCCATTCTCGCACAGGTATATTGTCGAAAAGGGCACTAAGTGTTTTAAAGTGTATTTTGCAAGAGAAGGCTAATCAAAATTCCTTCTTGTCAAAAATTCACTGAGGTCTAACTGCTTAAACTCTAATTTTAGTTCACCATCACACGGTAAATCAATCAGTTTTTCTTTTTTCGTTGGACTTAAACCCTGGGTCGGCGACTCAACAAGAACGGGATTGTCTATTCATTCAAATTCAGAATAATTTTTTGTGAAGTACCCATTAAACTGCTTGATTAATTTATCACAGTGAATCTTAAAATTTAACAGTACCTCAGAACTGATAATAATTTGATTATCTGTAACAAAGCTTTCAAGTGCTGGAAGATATTGGACTGAGCTATTTTCAAGACTTGATTTCACAAGTTCAAGCTTCTTTATGAACGGTGGTCGGGATAAACAATTATTTCTTAAGTCATTTATGACCACAAAGGTGGGGGTGGTAATTAACTTTATAATTAACCACTTTAATTAGGGAACTTTATAATAGGGTGGTGGGGGTTTTATACATAGGTTGTGAATTGAAACATGTATTTTAGGTATTATGTACTTTAATAATGCAAGAACTAATTTGCATTAAATATGATAAATATGTACAAGATTTTCTAACTACTTTCAAGCATTCATTCTTTCACACATAAAACTAAATAGGTACTGTACATATGGTCAACTATTATTATATATCTAACAAAACTTCTTGATTATTTAATCTAAAATGAACTAGAAAATTCCTTTCTTTACTCAATTTAATTGAGCTCTCTGTTAATTCAAAATTTCAACTGACTGCCTTTTCGTTGAGACTAAATACTTTGTGCTTTAAGTCTTCTTCGATTCTTTCAACCTAACGCCAACTTTAACAGGGATGTAAGACTTCGAACATTTGATTCGAATCTTAGTACAGGAATAGATTTGTCTACTTACAAATTTTCATCCGCCATCTTACCTTCTTCTATCTTCAAGAGCAGAGAGGCCACGAGCTGCATTGTCTCAAGAGAATGTGTTAAACGCCCAAAAGAGTTTTTTGTCCATGCTTGGACAAAGAGAACAGAGTTACAGCAAATATTTTCTAAATATCTATGCAAACAAATGAGAAAAACTAGTAAATATCTTGGCGTCACAAAGAGCAGCGACAGGGGCTGTTGTTTTTGGCGCCAATCTTATGCAGAGCGGTGACTGCACCGTTGCATCACGCATGAGTGTTCGTCAGGTCAGGCACTAATATCTAATTATTCCTATCGGCGCGGCAGAGAGAAATAAAGCAGGAAATTGCTCTTTCTTTATTTGACATATTGTTGTTTACACAACACTGACGGAGAAAAAGATATATTAAATTGAGATCGATTAATAACGATTTCCGTGACGGAGTGACATTTTGCTTCCAGAAATTGTTGCATATAACGGAAACTATTATACCGACAATCCAGATTCGAACTAAGGAGTAACTGAAATACAATGGTTTAAATGCACAAGTTAATACACATGTTAGGGCGTTAGTAGAATAGGTACCGGGATACTATGACACTTTTTGCTCGATGGCATCTATCCATCAGCCTCTGTCCAAAGATTGGGTGTGGCTGATTTTTTCAGTTGAAGAAGTGATATAATTTTGCAAGAAGTAGTTCTTGTAGCTGAAAATGGTGTGACAATGTGACAATGACCAGAGGCTGCTGAAAATGACCAATGGGACACTGAGAAAGGTGGCTAAGGTGTTTGTCACCGTTGTGGAAGATACCTGTGCTTGTAAGAATTATTTCTTGTAGCCGAAGAGGTGATCGATAATGACCAGAGGCTGTTGAAAGATTTGGTGCGGTCAAAAAGGCGTTATGTGAGAGAGACATCAACGAGCAAGTACCATACAAACCTCAGTGATGTAATTTTTTTAACAACTGGAGGGCTGTTGACATCATACACCTGACTTGTTTCAACCTGTCATCTTTTTTATGATTATTTTCCATGTGTGTCACCCAACGTAAGTTACCTGTGTTTTTTTATTTATTTGACACACCGAGCTGTGCTTTGTTCTCTTACATTTTAAATTCCCTTGTATATATTCAATCATTTTATAATAAAAGACTATTAAGATAATTCTTATGGACGAAATTCTCCAGACCTAATTAACTCACAAAAACTCTGTTAGACGGCGAAAAGATATAGTTTCATTTAAATATTCAGTTAAAATATTTTGCCCTCTGTTGACGACAATTTGCACTTGGTAAATACAGATTTAATTTTTAAAGGGGTGTGGTATGCTGCCGGCATAAATATATCGGGCAGTAACAAGGTTTATTGACCTTGGGGCAGGAATGCAGCATTCAAACTGGCAGTTGGGGGAGTAGGGGACTTGTTAATACTTGTAGAATCTGAATACTATTCTCCGATATTGACAAGGTCATTTCTTTCTTTAGAATAAAATAAACTGGAAATTAGAGGTTTGGGAGTATGTTATATATTTTAATTTACTTATTAATTAAGCGAGAATGTGAGCTCGACAGCCTCGACCTAGACCGAACACGAGACAGCTTGAATCTTTACGTGAAATTTGGTACTCGGACAGTAGGAGACCGTGGAACCTTCCGAGTAGGTTCCAGAAATTTTTATTCGATCAAAATCGATGACCGTCGTTGAAGCAGTTCGGAGCAGAG
>JAEQML010078356.1:0-12475 GCA_016904865.1 Pissodes strobi | reverse complement strand
TTTTAGCTCTAGTTGGGGTCGAAAAATGAACTTCCTTTAACTACTGTAGCTGCGTTAATATTTCCCTCTGATCGAAGATTCATTTGGACCGCATACATAAGTTAGTTTGGATCGAACTTCCTCGATCTTTCTTGGTTTTGTCAGTTCTCTCCTTTGTAGAGTCTACTAAAGGACGAACACCTGATGACAGTAGTGCTGGTACTGCTGGCTTCTTGGACATTGGAAGCATAACATCAGTGTCTAGCTGTTTTTTATTTTGTGTAAAAAATCTTTCCTTTTAGTATTGTGCAGATTTAAATTTTACTTTAAAGTCCGAAGTAAAATGAGAAAGCTTGTGTTTAATGATACTACTGGCCGCATCTTTAGGGCGTTGGGTAGAGGTGATTATATAAGCTAAAAGATGATGACATTTATCTTCAAATTTTGCTAACTGGTAAGCCAGCAGCATCTCAGAGAGATATCCTTTATTTAGCACAAGGTTTTCTTCCCTATTGAAGTTCTCACCTGATGTGACAATAGTAGTCTTTCTTCGCTTTTATGGGTTTGTACAACTGTCTTAAATTTAAAATAGATTAATTTACATTTGCTGAAAATAGACGAACGTGTTAGCGAAATTTAAGTTACACTCTATTAGTATTATAATTACATAAGTTTTGATCGTCTTATCAAAAGGTTATCAGAGTTTTTTACAAAAGGCGGACAGATGCGGTAAATATTTTTTCTCTAATTAATATGGTACATACTAGCTCTCAATTTGTGAATATTTTCATAACCCGGAACATCTCGGAAATACCTGAAATTTATCTCGGAAAAATATTTCCCTAACGATTTTATCATATCGCATAACCTTCAAGTAAAAAAATAAGCGTTGTAAATAATTTACTAACTACGTGTATAAATACTACAGAGAGTTACCTCTACCTCCAGGAACAGGATTCAATGTCTTATATAACACTAAACACTTTTTAAATTAGACACAGAACAAATAATTATAATTCCAACGTAATAACGTTTTCACAGACGAAGACACACTCCCACGGCTGTCCGGTACTTCGAACGCATCTCCCAACTTCAACTTGTCATTTTTGGTACAATAAATTACAGAAATTCTATTGAATTTACATAATTTTCATTTTCATGTTTTGGCCAACTTTTTTCGATTTTGCCCGTCTGTGAGGCGGTCTAATTTTTTATAATTATTTTTATTTTTATGTTTAGTTACATTTAAATAATACGGGCAGTTCAAGTAAAAGTTGATCACGTATGAGACACATTCTTAATATAACAATCATGTTTTTTCGATTTTTTTTCAAAAACCACCATTTTTTACGAATTTGCCCTTTTTAACCCCCCCCCCCCCCCTTTTTAGGGATTCCGTAGAATAAAAAATATGGGACCAACTTGGAAAGCTCGCTGCACAAAATGAGCTCAAGTACACCAAAATCGGCAATATTGCTGAAGGGCACTATTCTTATTATAAATAATTAAAGACCCAAATTATTTTTGACTTACCTTCATTTACATGTGATGATTTAAAATTAGAGCATCCATAATACTCATAATGCTTCTTTTTGTCAATTACTGCTCCATTGTCTTGCTCAACTGCTACTCTAGCATCTAAAAAATTCAAAAATGTCTAAGCGTTTACCTATGAAACATCATGTATGAGTAACTGTAGCCCTTAATAATATTCGAAAAGCTCTAAAACGATAATATAACTCGATTTTTTATAACATTTTTCCCCCGCTTTCTTTTTTGTGGTACTAGTCTTTTGTTTTATTGAAATATCAAATGAAACCTAAAATTCAAATTTCCACGTACCTATAAAACGATACTCGATTTTTCACCAAATATTGCAATTTTAGTCCTACCTTTTTTAATCCCCATTCCTCATTTCTCACAGGAAAATCCAATAAATTTTAAAATTGAAATCTACATACTCGAAAAATAAACCTGAAATGAAAAGCTTTGCAATTTTCTTACCTAAATATTTGCAACTATTTTCCAGCCTTATAAGTTTCATGAATCGATGAGCTCTTATAGACGAACGCATCTTCCTAATTAGCACAGTCACAACCGTCCTTACTGTTCGAAAGCCTGCACTATACTGAGCAAAAAAGCCAATGTGCAAAACTAAGTATCCTAACGGTGCATTCTTCAAGTCAGAACAAGTCTATTTCCAAGACGCGGTATTTTTGTACTATTATTAGTAAACAGAACTAGCCTAACTCCACTCTAAGTTGGATATCGACTACTTCTATTTTGGACAGAACTATCTTATCTCCATGAGAGGTTGGACTTAGGTTTATTCTGTAGTAGTCATTGGTGCAGAACAATCCTATCTCCCAATAAAATTTCACTTAGGTTTATGGTTTAAGATAGGATAGTTCTGCATTCAAAAAAAAATTTAATTTTGAGATAGGATACTTTTTCAGTTGACTGTTCTTCCCAAACTAATATAGAAAGGATAAGGGCGACTTCTGCATCAAATCCGCGATGGTTTGAACTATCCCAAGTCAGTAAAAACAGAAAATGGCAAATTTTGGAGTTAGGCTACTTCTGCTCTGAAGCGACGATATACCAAGCAGATTTTTCCTTGTAGTCCGCGTAAGACATTGTCCATTGCACGTTGAAATGTGGAAGGAGCATTTTTTAACTCAAACGGCATACTTGTATACTCGTAATGTCCATTCTCGACCTTAAATGCTGTCTTTGGAATACTTTTCGGATCCATGTCAATGTGGTGAAAACCGTTTGCCAGTGTGGTGAAATATTGGCATTTTCCAAGTTTATCCGAAAGTCCGAAATATTTGGTAATGGATATCAATCATCCGTTGTTTTTTCGTTCAATTTTCTGTAGTCGATTACTTGTCTCCATTTCTTGTGTCCTGATGCGACCATTTTCTTAGGAACGATCCATATAGGTGAACTCCATGATTTTATCACGTAACATCTGCTCTATTTGGTTATTTACTTCGTTCTTATGTACATAGGGGTATCTGTAATTTTTTGTATGTCATGGAATTTCATCGGTGATATTAATAACATGCTTAACTTGATTTGAGAATGTTAATATATCTCCAGGTTTATACAGGATTTTATCAAATTACTTTAGAAGTTTAAATAGTTTATTTCTTTCTTCTGAATTTAAATGCTCATGTCTAATAACACTTCTGAAATCTATATCCTCGGTAGTCTGTTTTTGTTTTACTACATTATTATTTATTTTCAAATTAAATATTTCGTAATTGTTTACTTCGATTGGTTCCATTAATAGGCTATCATTTATATTACAGTTAATTACGATAGTTTTATTAGAATGGTTGAAAATATCGATTATATAAGATCCATTGTTAATTCTTATAAAGGTAGGTTGTATTTCGATTTCTTCATCTCGATAATAGGGTACCATTCATGTAGTATCATTCGGTAAGTTTGTTTTAAGGGCAGAGCCATGTCAATCAACATCTTCGCACACACACCGCTCGTCGAGCGCCATAGGGTCTCCCTTTACTGTGTGTGCCACTGCCATAAAAAAATTGTAGGGGGTATTTCTATTTTATATTGCTCAAAATTTTGTCTGTATTGGAAAGGAATTCCATATACTGATTTCTGAGGTTTTGATTTTTTAAGTCAATATTTAATTTCAGTTTGCAAAGGTCTTTAATTCTCAAAATTCCATCAAAGTATTCGTGGAATGGATAGAGAATAAATTCTATTGGTTCCGTTATGCTGTAGCATAAAAATAAGGGAATGTTTGCCTTACTTGTGGCTTTTTTTGATCCGGCACATGTTTGATGGGTACTTTTATATGGCTTAATTAGTTCAGGAAAAAAGGTTTCAGCTAATGAAGGTCTCAGGAGAGATGCATGAGAACCAGTATCGATAAGTAGTCGAATATTATAATTAGGGACTTCGATATAGGGTAGTTGGTTTATTTGGAAGCTATTTAAGCTTAGGCAAGTTTTTTCTCGTCCGAGGCTTGCAACTGAAAATTTTCCAATTCAATTAATGTTTCCGGAGAAAGTTCCGGTTCCTCAAGATGCTCGGGTATACAGACCCCGTAGTAATAGTTACTACATTCATTTTCGTCTTCCTCAATAGAATTGAATTGAGGATCGTAGCATTCGTTTTCTAGATGGGTTAATTCCTGAAAGGAAAAATGAGGTTTTCCTGAAGTTTGGAATTGGTTTTGAAATGGTCTTTGTTGAGGTCTCATTTGGGTTGGATTCTTCTGAATCGTGCTCACGCCAGACATTGGTTGTGGATATTGTTGCCTATTCCTTTGATTAGGGGTAAATATTCCTTTGGTTAGAATTGAATGGTGGTTTTTGTATTTGTGCTTGATATTGCACATTATTTAGACCATTATTTGGGACATTATTTGGACGATTATTTGGGCCATTATATGGAAATCGCCCAGGAGGTGTCATGTTTGGTATTCTAGAGATGTTCATAAAGGATTGATGAGTTGGTGACCTTTGAAAATTAATTGGGGAATGATTCGGTGTTCTAGAATTTTGTTTAGTTTGGTTATGTAAATAGTTATTTTTAAAATAACTTTTACTTGTTAATATTTCATAATTAGTAATTATATCAATTGCATTGTCTAACTTTTGTGGGTTTTGTACTATTAATAGTGTTCTTAATTCACTGGAAATATTAGCTAAGAGATTTTGAGTAGCGGTTAACTCATTTTGTGAGATTAATGTAGCTCTTGCTTTGATATTGTGAACTTCATTGCATATTTTAGTATTTATTTTCGTAACTAAGGCTTTGTGTTTTTGGATATAACCTTGATTAGATTCATTCTTTTTTTGTTAAGAATATTAATTGTTGTTGTAATTTAGCTCTGGTAATTGGATCACTGAATTTTTGTTGTAAAGCTATTTTAATTTCTTCCCAGGTTATTAAATCTGAACGAGTAAGTAAAAAGTCTTCAGCTGGTCCTACAATTTTTGATTTTATAGCTAATAAAACATATTCTTGTTGCGATACATCATTAGAGAAATATCTGGTATAAAAAGTGTTTATTTGATTGATAAAACGTGATGGCGGCGTTCCATCGAAGGTTTTCGATAAGGTAACGGTAGATCTCAAAGCGTCAGCCAGTTCTATCGAATTACTATAATTAAAAACAACAAAAATTATAATGGTAAATCAATTATATGGTTACTTATTCTAATAAATGGATCAATCTGAGGATCTTCAATAAATGATTTATCAATGTTTAAATCTAAATCTAAATTAGAGGTTAATAATGTGTGATTTTAAGAAATATCAGAATATAGTTTTTCAATACTTAAATTAGATTGTTTACTTCTAGAAGGACAAGCTTCTTTAAAATTCTTCTTTGGATAAGTAATGTCTCCTAATAACTTTTTGGAAAATTTTTGCATTTCATTTCTAACTAATAGGTTGTGCAACTATAAGAATTCAAGATGACTTACAGCCTTGTCTTGTTTCCAGTCTTCTTCCTGTATCAGACAATGAGATAGCTGAGGAGATGAACTGCTGGGGTCACTCGCTGCCTGTAGTGGACACTAGCATAGGCCAATTTGTCCGATTGACTGATCGTTGTGGCGTACCATAAAGCGATGCGTCAGGAGTCACAAGATGCTTGACTGAGTTCTCGATGTTCTTGATCCTTTCTTAATTGTTGAAACAAAAGGTGCACTCGTTGATCACTTTGATAAATCTCGTACAGAGTATCGCACTGTACTCTGAGATTCCGATTCAATAAACGCACTCCGAAAGAATCCTACCGACTGCCCCAATTTTATTTACTTTCCGAAAACGTTTGTTTTTAAAGAGTTTTATTTCAAGTTACGAGTGTTCAGTACAGAGCTTTCTTAATGACTAACCTACATTAGGCTTGGTTACGTATATATAATATTTCAGATTTGCTGAGCTAATACAATAATATGAATAATAATATGAGTCATAACAACAGTAATTCAGCGGAAATGGCCATATAATTGTATATATTTTAACGAATGCATTAATCGTTAATAGTGTTTATCAGCAAATATTTTACTTAGTTTAGGAGCTTGAAAGAGATTTGGGTTGTTCTCTCCACATTCTTTTCTGAGCTTCTTATCAGAAGAATAACCCGTTTTACACCCCGGCACGAAGCAAACTGCTTTTATAAGAAATTATGTCACTTACTGTTTATATTAATAACGCAAAAAGATAGTAATAAATAGTTTTTTACAAAAATAATCCAAAAAAATCCCGCGTTGGTCTATCAAAAACACGAATAATTAGCCTCACATGCGATCACTGCGCCTCTGTCGGCCAACCAGCGCACTAACCAAAAACAGGGACAGAAATCGCAAATGTCGCCATTAACGTTCGGTCTCCTACCCTATAGTCCTCCATAGTCAGGACTGCAACAATGAAATCACAGCTCGCGATTCGAGCGTTCAGCAGTGCGACGGCTGTAAGGTCGCGTGCACATTGGCGAGCGGTGAGCGATGCGCGTTGAGCTGCGAGGGTTTACCTGTGATAACGCCCGCGGTGTTGTATTCATATCACCAAGCCTTTTTTTATGAGCGACTTTCAGTTTAGAATTGCCCTAGCCAGCAAGATGACTAGTTTGATGCGTAAATTTTTCTTAATCGAGAACCCACGTTTATCTCGATTAATTTTATTTAAAAAGAAAAGAAAGGGTGTGCATGATTTGAAGCGAAGTCGTCTAAAATTTGGAGAATTCCATCATTTGTATCATGGACTTTGGTGCGATCCGTCTGGGTTTTTCGAATTCCTACGTTTGCCGGTCGAAACGTTTGACTATACTTTAGCCAGAGTAGGGCACGGGCTTCAAAAGAAATGTACCAATTTGAAGCAACCAGCTGAAAGGCTCTACGTAACTTTAAGGTAGGTTAAAACGTAAAAACATATCTGCATTAATAGTGGTGATACCCGCCGCCATATTATTCTTACAATCCGTGTAAATAACTGACAGTCTTATAATTTTTACAAAACTTTTATTCACCCACAGGGACTTTAATTGTTCTTAATTTGAGTTATATTGTATTTAATAACTAAAACAAAGTGACATAGAGAGTCAATAAAATATATGACAAGTGAAAATTTAAACACTATAAAAATCTTTTATTACCTTAAAATATATCATCATGGAAATTGATATAACTGAAAATCATCGAGACCCTCATTTTGATCAAAAGCACTTCCACATATGTTGTTGCTATCCTGACCAGCATTCAATACCAATGTTTGATAACGTTTTGGTGGTACGCGGGCTACTTCTTTCTGCATGTTTCGTGAATTATTCTGTTTCTTGTTTAAAGCGGTAATAATCACATTCTGAATGGTTGTTCTTAATTCCATTTTTTCCAGAGGATCAAATTGTTCGAAATAAGGCAGCAAACTGATTAGGAAACGATAGTCTGGGCCATTAGCAGAATCCCTATTTTGTTCCCCTCGAAGGACTTTTATTTATTGTCTCTCCATATCCAAATACTTATCAATGTCAGATTGTACAGCTGCCCGATAATTTTCGGATGTGTTTGTATTTCGGGAAGTTGGACGTGATTCATTATGTGATGGAGTGGTGACGGAAGGAGATAAAATAGTATCTATATCGGTGTCTACAGCTATATTTTCTGAATCTTCATTATTTTCTTCATGTTCAGGTGACACTGACTGTGGCTGAAGATTTCCTTCAGTGGGACTACGAGCTATAGTGTCCTTTATAAACAGCATCATCGAAAAAAAAATATAGATAGTTTTAGATTTTTTTTTTGGTATTTTCAACCCCTAAACTTCAACTCCTAACCGAGGGTGCCATTCAACCCTGAAATTTTGAATGGGAAGAGGTGTCAAGTGATACATTAATTAAAAGGATATTTTAGGCTGACCACAATTACTGCTATCATCCCTATTGATATGGCAGCTTGACAGTATCTTTAAAAAAATTTTGGCTTTGCTTTGAGCAATTTCAAACGGCGCCCGCGGTTGTGACCAGGCTAAATAAAATACCTTTCAAATCAATTATCACTCGACACCTCTTTCCATTTAAAATTTCAGGGTCGAATGTCACCACCGGTTAGGGGTTGAAAATACCGAAAAATTCACAGTCCTTTACAAAGATGCAACCGGGGGGGACATTGAAAATGCCGAAGCAGAATGCAACGCTTATTACATTTGAGATCTGAGAAAACTCATAATTGTGTGGAAATATACAAAAATACAAAGTATACCAAATAAATGTATATTACTTCAAGTCCCGTTCCTTTTTACAATTTAGTGTGGTTGTAAAAAGCAAAAGAACATTTGAGCATTCGATTCGTCTCACATTCCTCGATCTAACGATATGAAACACGACTAGTCTGTCGTGAGAAACTAAAAGTCACCCTCACCCACCCTTAAAACAATCTAATATAAAAAATGACTTTTAGCAGATTACGCAAGTTTATTTTACCAAAATATACCACGCAAATACATATTACCTAAGTTTCGTTCGTTTTTACTATTTATAACATTAGTGGTGGTTGTAAAAACTGCATCCGATTCGTCTCTCAATCCCCGATCTAACGCGGTTAGTTTCACTTAGTATCAACTTATTTTAGTAATTTGACCCGGTTCCAATACGTTATAATCAATTTTAATAGATTTGGGTTAGGTTTGAATAGTCTAATCAATTTTCGCTTAGCTTCTCTTAGTCGCATTTTTTTTACTTATTTGAGCCGGTTCCGTTACGTTATAATAAAATTTAATAGGTTTGGTTACTTTTGGTTAGTTGTCCAATCAACTTTCTGATAGTTTCCCTTAGTCTTAACTTATTTTAGTTATTTGAACCGGTTCCGATACAATACGTTTTAATTAATTTTAATGTATTTGGTTAGTTTGGGTTAGTCGTTCAATCAACTTTCGGTTAGTTTCACTTAGTCTCAAATTAATTTATTTTCTTTCATTTGAGTCGGTTCCGATCCGTTATAATTAAATCGTCATCCGACGCGTTATAATTAATTTTAATAGATTTAGTTATTTTAGGTTAGTCGTCCAATCAAGTTTCGGTTAGTTTCACTCAATCTCCACTTACTTTAGTCATTTGAACCGTTTCCGATACGTTATAAACAATTTTAATAGATTGGGTTAGTTTTGATTAGTCGTCAATTTAAATTTCGATTAGTTTCTCTTAATATCAAATTATTTTAGTCATTTGAAGCGGTTACGATATGCTATAATCAATTTTAGTAGATTTGCTCATTCTTGGTTAATCGTCGAATAAACTTTCGGTTAGTTTCACTTAGTCTCCATTTATTTTACTTATTTGAGCTGGTACCGATACGTTATAATCAATTTTAACAGATTTGGTTAGTTTTGGTTAGTCTGCTAATCAACTTTCGGTTAGATTCACTTAATATCAACTTATTTTAGTCATTTGAACCGGTTACGATACTTTATAATCAATCGTCGAATAAACTTTCAGTTAATTTCACTTTGTCTCAACTTGTTTTACTTATTTGAGCCGGTTCCGATACGTTATAATCAGTTTTAATAGATTTGGTTAGTTTTGGTTAGTCGTCTAATCAACTTTCGGTTAGTTTCACTTAGTCTCAACTTATTTTAGTTATTTGAGTCGTTTCCGATACGTTATAATCAATTTTAATAGATTTGGTTAGTTCTGGTTAGTCGTCTGATCAACTTTCGGTTAGTTTCTCTTAGTCTCAACTTATTTTACTTATTTGAGCTGGTTCTGATACGTTATAATGAATTTTAATAGATTTGGTTTGTGTTGGTTAGTCATCTAATCAGCTTTCGGTTAGTTTCACCTAGTTTCAACTTATTTTAGTTATTTGAGTCGTTTCCGATACGTTATAATCAATTTTAATAGATTTGGTTAGTTCTGGTTAGTCGTCTAATCAACTTTCGGTTAGTTTCTCTTAGTCTCAACTTATTTTACTTATTTGAGCGGGTTCTGATACGTTATAATGAATTTTAATAGATTTGGTTTGTTTTGGTTAGTCATCTAATCAGCTTTCGGTTAGTTTCATCTAGTTTCAACTTATTTTAGTTATTTGAGTTGGTTCCGACACGTTATAATTAAGTTTAATAAATTTGGTTAGTCGTCTAATCAACTTCCGGTTAGTTTCACTTAATCTCTACTTATTTTAGTCATTTCAGTCGGTTTCGATACGTAATAATGAATTTTAATAGATTTGGTTAGTTTGGGTTAGTCGTCAATCAACTTTTGGTTAGTTTTACTTAGTATCAACTTATTTCACTTATTGGAGCTGGTTCTGATACGTTATAATCAATTTTAATAGATTTGGTTAAATTTGGTTAGTCGTCTAATCAACTTGCGGTTAGTTTCCCGTTCCTAGATCTGTGGTTAGTTTCACTTAGTCTCAACCTATTTTAGTCATTTGAGTCGGTTCCGATACCTTATAATCAAGTTGAATAAATTTGGTTAGTTGTCTAATCAACTTCCGATTAGTTTCACTTAGTCTCAAGTTATTTTACTTACTTGAGCCGGATCCGATACGTTATAATGAGTTTTAATAGATTTGGTTCGTTTTGGTTAGTCGTCTAATCAATTTTCCGTTAGTTTCACTTATTCTCAACTTATTTTAGTCACATGAACTGGTTCCGATACGTTCTAATCAATTTTAATAGATCTGGTTAGTTTCGGTTAGTCGTCCAATCAACTTTCGGTTATTTTCACTTAGTCTCAATTTATTTTCCTAATTTGAGCGGGTTCCGATACGTTATAATCAGTTATGCATAAACCGTGTCGTACGTTCACTAAAATTTTCCGTGTCGGGATGCGACCTTGCAAACTCACTGTCAACAAACCAAAGTATTCATCTGAACCGGCTCCGATACGTTATAGTCAAATATAACATTTTTGGTTAGTTTTCATTTGTCGCCAAAATTCGATTCGTTTTGGTTAGTTTTAACTTACTTAATTTGTATAACCTATTTCGATACATTTTAGCCCGTTTTGGTGCTTTCGGTTACTTTTGATTAGTATTGGTTAGTCATTCATTTCACTTTCCGATATGTTATAACCAATTTTAATGTTTTTGGTTAATTTTGGTTAGTCGCCAAAATTCGGTTAATTTGTATTATTTTTAACTTACTATAATATTTTTAATCTGTTTCGATACGTTTTAGCCATATTTGGTGGTTTTGGTTAGTTTAGGTTAGATTGGGTTAGATAGTCGTCGTGGGTAGTGGTTCAATCAATATTCAGTTAATTTTAGTTAGTTTTAATTTTAATCATTTCAATCGGCGCAGATACGTTATAATCGAATTTAATGTTTTTGGGTAGTTTTGGTTAGTCGCCAAAATTCGGTTCGTTTCGGTTAGTTTTAACTTACTTTCATATTTTTAATCTGTTCCGATACGTTTTGGCCTTTTTTGGAGCTTTTGGTTACTTTCGGTTAGTCGTTGAATCAACTTTCGGTTAGTTTCAGTTAGTTCCAATTTATTTTAGTAATTTGAACCGGATCCGATAGGTTATAACCAATTTTAATTTTTATGATTAGTTTTGTTTATTCGCCAAATTTCTGTTACTTTGAGTTAGTTTTAACTTGCTTTTAATTTTTTAATTTGTTCCGATTCATTTTAACCCTTTTTGTGCTTTTGGTTACTTTTAGTTAGTTTGGGTTAGTCGTTAAATCAACTTTCGGTTAGTTTTAGTTAGCCTTAATTTATTTTTGTCATTTGAACCGATTCACAGTGTTTCGTGTGTAGAACAAGCTAGGTGGACAAAATTGTTTTTCTATTTTTTAGGGTAGTATTGCCTAGGATTAAGTGAAATTTAACAATTTAGAGATTTTTTTCGATGCGGGTTCCCCAAAGAACTAAAAAAAGCATATATAATAATTTATTTTGACAAGAACAATTTCAAAAAAGACGAAAAATAATAAATACGAATTACATCTAATTTAAACTAAAGCTATGAGCTACTCAAAATATCAAAATAACTTAAATATTTAAGTAATTAACTAAACTGCTCAACAATTAAAATGATCCACGATGTAAAATTGGCATAAAAACCTTTGGAGCTTTAAAGTGAAGACCAAGGAAAAAAATTGTTACTAGACTTTGCTCATTATTAAATCAGTTTTTAGTCTCAGAAAAAACAAGTTTGTTAAGATTATTTTTTTAATTAACAATTATTAAACATAACTTAAATAAAGAAAATTGAAGAATGATTGTAATTATCAACTTTAAAAAAATAATTAGAATTTCTATGATAGAATATTCGTTTATGTACGTTTATTATTTGCTTAAATTATGATATTTACAAGTGGACCATTTCGATAGCTTAACTGTATATTTCAATAATAAGCTAATTTATGTATCAGAGTCGTCAGAATCTGATGAATCTGCCCTGAAGTAATCCTCCCCATTTGATGGAAAATTACTTGTGGCAGATCGCGATACCAGACTGGGGGCCACAATTAATTTTAGAACCTCTGCAGGTAGTTTCCCCCTC
>JAEQML010078355.1:0-12475 GCA_016904865.1 Pissodes strobi | reverse complement strand
TACCATCCCACAAAATTTCATTTCTGTTCGACCTTTTGCAAATAGAACCCCATATTTTGTACCCAACGCTTGGCCTATTAATGCTGCTCTAATAGGAATTGGCGTTAACTTCAAAATGTAAGTTAATCGTGATGTAAAATATTACTCTAAATGAAACACTTTGTATTCCATGCGAAATTTAAAGGACTTCCTATAAAAGCATGACAGAGCGCTTTCGGCCTAAGCCATCATCAGTGTTACCTGAAAAGTAAGTAGAAGAACCACCTATTAGCAGAAGAAAGTGGCTGTTGTGAGATCTTTAGGAAGAAAGTGATAAAATTGACAATGTTATTTCAGGGTTCTGAGAGTGTTGAAAATTAAAACAGGTGTGTAAGTTGAGAATGGTGCTTTTTTTGTAATTTTTTTTGTGTGAATTTTTTCAAGAGACAAGGGAAAATGGTAGAGGTTCTTACACTTACTTGTCATTGGACCTGAAGGGCATATCAACGAAGAGAAAACAAACAACACCAACAAACAACGGTCAAAACACAATTAAAAAGTTAAAAGTCCCATTTTAAAAGGTAACATAATTAAAGGACAATGGCCAAACCACACTTTTCGTGGAACGACAGAATGTGTCGTTGAAGTTGACTAAATGTTAAATTAATACAGACAGTTATTATGAATACAAATGAAGTACCTAACTTTATAAAGTAAGTCTGGAGAACAGACTGGCTGACACTAAGCGAGATGAGGCCAAAAGATATGATCAATGTTATATAAAATAATTTTAGAGCATAAACGATGACCTAAGAAGTTTTTGTATTAACAAGAAAGAGAGTGCTTACTTGAATGAATAATAGAATATTTGGCAGCACAAAATGGCAGATTTTTATTGCTACGTCAATAGGCTACTCAATGTACCTCTGTCTAATAGGGAATACAACAATGAAGCGAACATAATCAAACAGATCGCCTTTAACAACCAATTTGACCCCAGTCTTGTTGATAATCTGATCACTAATACTAAACTCAAGAAATTGCGAAGGGAACTCTCTCACGGCTTGTTGGACAATACATCTAAAAAATACTTCTCAATCCCTTTTTTTAATATTCAAACTAATGAAAAGATCTCTAAAACAATTCGCCAATTTGTCAGCAATTCGTTTATTTCATTCAAAATTAAGAATCAATTACAAACATTTCTATGCTTGTATATTGCTGTTTGAAATCAAGTATCTGTTATGTCGAATAACAGCAAAGAAAATTGACTTATTAAATGTAAAATGTTAACCAATCGTGACATAATAGCTATTTATGATACAAGTGTGAAAAGTGCATGTGTAAGGCACGGGCGAAGTGAGTTCCGCAATTCATACGTTTAAGTGCCTTAAACGAATTTTTTCTACGTGCGTGAGAAAATAATTTTCTCAATTAACCAATTTTCAACTTTTATTAATTTTTAAATTAGTTAATTTTAAATTTTTATGAATTTAAAAAATATCAAGTACCTGATGGATTGTTATGGTGATAGGATGTTATTTATAGAATATTTTTGTTCAACTTGGCAAACTATAATTCGTACAAATTGTGATGCAAATATCGAAATATTTGCATACATTTTAATTCAATAATTGCATTTTATTAAATGATTATACCAATTTCCTCAAGAAAAGCAATTTTTCACTCTAGTACGAAAAGTATACCACTTTTCCCATTAGTGCGTTAAAATGGATTTTTTCACACTAAAATGAGTGTCAAAAGTCTTACTTTTCACACGCTCCTAGAAAAAATATGTTATCCAATTTAGAATAAGACAAACTACTAATAATTACCTATGATATAACAAGTAATCAGTAATCATGAATGAAAATAAGCGTTTCTTAAATTACCCAAAACAAGATCAGGTACCGATTACGCTTCTTGAGTAATATTATGATTACAACATGTACACCCATAAAATTGGAAGTTATAAACTAGCCGGTTGTTCAACTAGTACTGTTGTAACGGCCAGAGAATGGCAGTATTATTGATTGCTAAATAACGTTAAATTCTACTGATTAACCTGATATTAATTTGTATGAATCATTTTATTAAAACATATTCATCGTTCTGTCAAGAATTTGAATACCATCATTTTTATTTTTTAGGAGGGCTGGTTTAATTTTTTTTTATGGCAGTGGCACACACACCATAGGGAGAGCCTATAGCACTCGACGAACGGTGTGTGTGCGAAAATGTTGATTGACAAGGTTCTTGAATAGTTGTAGGTTGTAATTAGGAGGAAACAGATGTCCTGATGCTCCAGTTGTACGAGGAACGGATGCCCTCTTGCCGTCTGTCGCGACTGTCTGATAGGCACAGCTTTGGTCGGGATGATGTGGGTCAAATCCTGGGAACATCTGCCGTGAAAATATCTGTAGAAACAGGAATATCTCGGCCACATGTCTCCAGACTATCCAGATCCCGGGCCAACTCCGGTCGCCGACGAGACGCACAGCTCTCTTTAAAATAGAGTCCAGCAGCTTGAGAGTGTGCACCACATGTGTTAGCAGTATTCTAAATACGGTCTTATTTGCGCTTTGTAGAGCAAGAGAAGCTGCTGCGGTTTATACAGTTTTTTTGTTGCGAAATAGCGCACCAAGCTTCTGCGAGGCTGATTTTGCGAGGTTAGCAACGTGGTCATGCCAGGACACATTGCTGTTGATCGAGACACCCAGTAGTCCGATGGACGAGGATGAAGGAATGGTCGATCCTGCCATAATGATATCACGGCCCGCGGTATTGGCTTTCTTGGTAAACGTATCTGTTTGGGTTTCTGCTGCATTGAACTAGACCAAACTCCTGTCGTTCCAGGTTCGAACTTGCTCCAGATCTTGACTAATTATTGTAATCTGCTCCTCTCTGCGGTGATAAGTCTCAGTCGCTTTAAGGTTTTTCTGATCTAAATTGGGAGACAAGGGTATTGTCATCTGCAAAACTGTAAACAGGATTATTGGTTTCGGTCAGCAGGTCATTGATATAGATGAGGAACAGAGTTGGCGACAGTATTGCGCCCTGACACACTCCGGCATTAATGGTGAATATGTCTGAGATGTGTTCATTAACTGCAACGTACAGAGATCAGGAAACTGGCAAGCCAGCTGCAGAGAGACGCTGGCAGTGCGAAGGACAACTGCTTGTTGAGCAATCCGTCATACCAAACTCTGTCAAATACCTTCGAACTATCCAACGCAATCGCTCGAAATTCTCCGTAGTTCTCAATTGCCCTACTCCATATATGAGTGACAGGCAAATATATCTCTGGTCCATCTCTGTCTGCGGAAGCCGTATTGGTTATCGCTAATTATTCTGTTGGTCTCGAATTACTTGAGTAGTTGCTGATTGACTACACGTTCCATAACTTTGGAGATTATTGGAAGTAAGACAATTGGACGATACTTTGAGGGCGTGGTTTTCTTGCCCTTTTTGGAACAGGTTGCACCCGAGCGACTTTCTAAGAAGATGGGTAAGCTCTTTTTCGGTAAGATAGAGAAAAAGTCGGGGAAAAAATGGGTATTAGTTCGTTTGCGCAGTTCTTTAACACGATGGCAGGTTTTCCGTCCGGTCCTGAAGCCTTTTGCGTATCTAGTTCTTTGATGATTTTACGAATGTCACGGTGATAAAACCTAACTCTTGTTATGGTAGTGTTGATATTGGATATGGTGAGAAAAGCCGTTTAAGGTAGAGTGCGATGAAAATACTTCGGCGAACATGTCTGCTTTTTCCTTAGCTGTAGCCGCCGTGACGCCGCGCCGTGTTCGTCTGTCAAAGGTGAAAGAGACGCTTTTGTAAAGTCATTACTCATTGCCTTTGCTACCGACCAGAACTACCTGGAGCCACTGGGGCATTGCAAAAGTTTATTCCTGGTTCTTTGATTATGTTTATCATTAGGTTCGTCAATCACATGTTTGCATTCGTTTCTCGCTTCGCTAAAATAACTGCGACTCTCAGCGGTCTGATTTTGCTGCCAGTACTTGTAGGCTTGTTATTTCCTACCTACGGCTCTTTTGCATCTTCTGTCGAACCAGGGCTTTCCTTTGGACGGTAACTTAATGGAATTTGGTATATATACTTCCATTCCTGAGACGATTACTTGCGTAATCGCTTCGCAATAGACTGACGGGCCATCAGTGCCAAACCAGACGTAGAGCCAAGGAAAATCCAGGTAGAATTCTTTTAGACCCTCCCAGTTTACACAATATTAATGCCAAATTTTACGATGCAATGGTGAATCCTTCTGTAGGAGTGGCAGTTTACAAACCATTGTAAAAAGTTTGTGGTCTGAAGTACCTAATGGCGGACCAACTGTAATTGTGTTCTGGTCAGGACTTGTGATTAGAAAAAGATCCAGGTGGGCGGCAAATTCACCCTTCTCTGAGATCCGAGTTGGTTCGTCTACAAGTTGAGAAAGCCCGCAGCTGCTGGCAAAGGCATCAGCTTTTCTACCTTCGTTGTCGGTCTTGTTGTGATGTTTGCGCCAGTTAGTGTTATGGGCATTGAAATCTCCCAGAACGATTATTTCTGAATTGGGGTGGTGGACCTGTATTGAATCAAAAGTGGTAGCTAGTGTTGTAAGAAAGCTTTGGTAGGCTGAATCACTCGAAGGTCCATAGAGACAGCATATAAACTTTCTTAATCCCTTGGCAGTGAACTTGAGCCAGATGGCGTCAAGGTAGTTCGGTTCGAGGGTTTCCTCGCCGTGACACCATAGGTCTCTTTGGATGAGAAGGTATATTCCGAACTCATGTCTAAATCGGGATTATTGATAAAAAGTCAAAATAAGTCATACATAACAATGGTATCATTATATATTAGTTCTTTATAGTTCAGAATAAGAGAAGGTTGACACATGTGTTTGCCTTAATTAAGGCTAAATAATGAATATCAAGTGGATTTTTGTAGGTTGATCTCCAGTCTTGTTTCGAGATCATTAACGTAGCATGAATTGTATTACTTAAAGGTTTTAACAGTTTCTTTTATTTTGCAAAATAAATACCTTGGATGGGTTTATGGAACTCTAATTTTAATGTAATCTGTATCTAGTTCTTGTGGCAGGTGGACTTTAAGGGCATAATTCCACAGTGTGATTTTTAGTTTACTTGACTTCTTAGCTTTCGTAGGAAAAACAGGGTTATTTAGAGCTTTTAAAATGCAAAGTGGGAATGAAGACAAACCCACAAAATGATCATTTTTAGGATAATTAATCTTGCCTTATTGTGTAATTGCTACAATTTCTACTGGAAGGTATTTGTGGACGTCTACTATCACAATATGCCATATTATTTCGGTTTTAATTGATTTTCTATAAGGTAATTTTCATTTCAATTAATTTCTTCCGACATTTTAACAAATATATCAATTAACGTCTGGATTTGACATTTTCTATTGCGCCTGTTCTAGTAAGCCGCGCTTTGTTGATACTTGTTGGTTCGAGTGACGCGTTACGAACTAGGGTGATACTGAGTCGAGATTTCTAAATATACATTTCTGGGATAACATTCGTTGATTAGCGTTTGGTAATATACGAAAATGTCCACTGGCGCGGCGTCGTGGTGTGATGAAATTAAATAAACAAGCTACGAAACATGGGTGGTTTCGGATGTCGTCATTGCTCGTGGGAACAGGGTGTCTAGAAAACTGGTACTGCTTATTGGTAGCATGCTATCAACTGCGACTTTTGTGAAGTTAGCAGCACATCGGTATGCAGTTAGTCAGGTTGGGTTAACTCTAGTTGAATTTTCGAATCTTTATATCTGACTTAGTTTTGTATAATTTTTGTTATAGCGAGTAATAATGTAAGTCACTGAAATGTTAATATTAATGTAGAATTTAAGGTTACTTACAAGTAGTTTTCGACTTCAAACAAAATATATTACTACTAATAGCCTTTCTGAATATTACGTTTATTTATAATTGCTACCTTTTTTAATTTTATTACCTTTGTCAGTTTAATTGGACTTTAACCATTAACCCATTATTTTATAAGACTTGGATCTTAAATGACTGGACTAATGAAAATCGCGACTACTGCATTTTAGCAATATAGAAAATAATGATTCTTTAAGTGATTTAAGAACTTTACTTGATTTTTGAATCTTTATGCTTGACTTGTATTATGTGAACCGGCAGAATTTTAATGCATTTTTATTGAAGAATTTCTAACTTTTGCCGGAGACAGATAGAAATCTGCAACTACTCCTGATTGATTAGCATGACGCTAAAAATGGATTGTGCAAAACCCTACTGAACTCGCATCTAAACTGCTGGTCACTTCTTTGGGTTCGATGTTTTGGAAACGGCAAACCCAATAATTGAGGGCCGCTTTTGATACTTATTTGTTGAATGTAGAACTTTGCCAAATTTTATTTAATATCTTTAACAAAACAAAACGTTATTTGTTCTAATATATCCGAAAATAATTAATAATTTGATAAAAGAAAACTATTTTTATGCTTAAGATTTTCTGCGATACATAGTCGTGTTGAAAATCCCTTTCAACACTCGTGTGTTATCAGTTAAGTTAACTTTTCACAATTCCTGGTAAGTTTAGTTATATATTCGTCGTTTGGAATGTCATTTGGAAAATATCCACGAAGATAGTTGGATAAACATTATGCGAAAGAGGTGCTTTTAATAGCGTTCAACTTTATTCTTTCCCAGTGCTGGCATCTATGGAAACAATCTTGAATGTTGTAACCACTCTTCTTACAATAATGGCTAATGAATCTTTATTAAAATCATCAACAGAATGAGCGCTTTTCCTTATTTTCGGACAATTTTGATTTAGACGTCTAGATTCGTTGCAGGTATAGCAAAGTTTTGATAGGACCTTCACGCATTTGGCGTGTTAAACTTCCACTAAACTTCCTCAGTTTTTGCATTTTGTAATTATAAACAGGCAACTTCAAGTTTAAAGGATAAATAAGAGAACATTTTTCTTCTGTTATACTCACAGTAAGAATGGGCTTGATCATTAGTGTACTATCATAGTTACAGAAACACAAGTATGTTCTACAACAACAACAGTGAACTACCCCTATCCTGGTTACGACTTACATACCCGATTTAGATATAAGTTCGGAATATGCCTTTTTGTCCGAAGCGACCTTTCATGCCACCGCGAGGAAACACTCGAACCGAACAACCTTGACGTCATGTGGCTCAAGTTCACCGCCAAGGGATTAACCAAGTTTATATGTTGTCCCTATCGCCCTCCGAGCGATAGAGCCTACCAAAGCTTTTTTTCAACACTAGCTACCACTTTTGACTCAATACAGGTCGATCACCCCAGTTCAGAAATAATCGTTCTGGGAGACTTCAATGCCCACAACACTAACTGGCTCAAACATCACAACAAGACCGACAACGAAGGTAGAGAAGCTGAAGCATTTGCCATCAGCTGCGGGCTTGCTCAACTTGTAGACGAACCAACTCGAATCTCAGAGAGGGGCGAATTCGCCGCCCTCCTGGATCTTTTTCTGACCACCAATCCTGACCAGTACAAGGTTACAGTTGGTCCGCCATTATGTACTTCCGACCACAAACTTATTACAACGGTTTGTGAATTGCCACCCATACAGAAGGATCCACCATTGCCTCGCAAAATCTGGCATTACAATTCTGCAAACTGGGACGATCTAAGGAAGTTCTACCTAGATTTTCCTTGGCTCGACGTCTGCTTTGGCACTGACGACCCGTCAGTCTGCTGCGAGGAGATTACGCAAGTAATCTCCTCAGGAATGGAAGCATACATCCCAAATTCCATCAAGCTACCATCAAAAGGAAAGCCCTGGTTCAACACAAGATCCGAAAGAGCTGTAGGTAGGAAACAGCAAGCCTACAAGTACTGGCAGCAAAATCAGACCGCCGAAAATCGCAACTATTTTATCGAAGCGAGAAACGAGTGCAAGCGTGTGATCGACGAAACTAAGGACAAACACAATCAAAGGATCAGGAATAAACTTTTGCAATGCCCCAGTGGTTCCAGGAATTTCTGGTCGGTAGCAAAGGCAGTAAGTAACAACTTTACAAAAACGTCGCTCCCACCTTTGACGGACGAACGTGGCATCACGGCGACTACAGCCAAGGAAAAAGCAAACATGCTCGCCAAAATGTTTTCATCGCACTCTACCTTAGACGTCCCCCAAGGCAAGACTCTCCCCACCATACCGAACATCAACACTATCATGGCAGAAGTCAAGTTTTCTCACCGTGATATTCGCAAAATCCTTAAAGAACTAGATACGCAAAAGGCATCAGGACCGGACGGAGTACCTGCCATCGTGTTAAAGAACTGCGCCAACGAACTAACACCCGTTTTTTCCAGGCTTTTTTTCTCTGTCTTATGGAAAAGGGATTTATCCATCTTCTTGGAAAGTCGCTCGAGTGCAACCTGTTCCAAAAAAGGCAAGAAAACCATGCCCTCAAACTATCGTCCAATTGCCTTGCTTCCAATAATCTCCAAAGTTATGGAACGTGTAGTCAATCAGCAACTACTCAAGTATCTCGAGAACAACAAAATAATCAGCGATAATCAATACGGCTTTCGCAAAGAGAGATCGACAGGAGATATATTGGCCTATGTCACTACAATTGAGAACTATGGAGAGTCTCGAGCGATTGCGTTGGATATTTCAAAAGCATTCGACAGAGTTTGGCATGACGGACTGCTCAACAAACTACCGTCCTTCGGACTGCCGGCCTCTCTCTGCAGCTGGCTTGCCAGTTTCCTTAAGAGCCGATCAAGCACGTTGCAGTCGATGGACACATCTCGGACACATTCACCATCAACGCGGGCGTGCCTCAGGGCGCAATACTTTCACCAACTCTGTTCCTCATCTATATTAATGACCTGCTGACCGAAACAAATAATCCTGTTTACAGTTTTGCAGATGACAGTACCCTTGTCTCCCACTTTAGATCGGAAAAAACCTTGCCAGCGACTGAGACTCATCACCGCAGACAGGAGCAGATTACGGCAATAAATCAAGACCTGGAGAAAGTTCAAACTTGGGGCCACCGAAATTTGGTCCAGTTCAATGCAGCAAAGACCCAAGCAGCAACGTTTACCAAGAGGGCCAATACAGCGGGCCCTGACATCGTTATGGCAGGATCGACCATTCCTTCATCCTCGTCAATCGGACTGCTGGGTGTCTCGGTCAACAGCAATATGTCCTGGCATGACCACGTTGCTAACATCGCAAAATCAGCCTCCCAGAAGCTTGGTGCGCTATTTCGCAACAAAAAACTCTATACACCGCAGCAGTTGCTCTTGCTCTACAAAGCGCAAATAAGACCGTGCTTGGAATATTGCTCACATATCTGGGGTGTCGCACCAAAGCACACCCTAAAGCTGCTGGATTCCATTCAGAAGAGAGCTGTGCGTCTCGTCGGCGACCCGGAGTTGACCCGGAATCTAGATAGTCTGGAACACCGTAGACATGTAGCCGAGATATCTCTGTTTTACAGATACTTTCACGGCAGATGTTCCCAGGATTTGGTCCACCTCATCCCGCCCCTGACAGCTCCTGTCAGACAGTCACGACAGACGGCAAGAGCGCACCAGTTCGTCGTACAACTGGAAACACCTAGAACATCGCTTTACAAGAACTCCTTTGTCTGGCGCACTGCATCACTGTGGAACTCACTCCCAGGACATCTGTTTCCCACTAATTACAACTTACAAATATTCAAGAGCCGTGTCAATCAACATCTTCGCACACACACCGCTCGTCGAGCGCCATAGGGTCTACCTTTAGTGTGTGTGCCACTGCCATAAAAAAAAAAAAAAAAAAAAAAAACTCGGACTCAAATCCTTCCTAAGTTCTCTCTGCTGGTTTTCATGCGGCAACCTATTTTCCTGTCTAGCCCTTACGTGGCACACCATATAGATCGGCAGCTCTTGACTGAAAAAAGGAACCCATTTTTTACAGATTGCCCCAGATAAGGGACATACTTACAGCCGTAAGCTATCGAAATATGCATTAAACATTTCTCGCACCGCGATAATCCATGATGAAACATTAATTTTAGTTTGCAAAAAAAATGGTCTTTTGGAACAACTTTTTATAGTCTGCCAATTACATAAACACAAATTAAATTTGCCAAATCCGTCATAAACTTATTGACAGATGTTTTTCGCGAGAACAATAATAGTAAACGCATGCTCGTGTAATCTTATAAAAAAATCGTGTCACTGAGAACAATTTTTTACAGCCTGCCAAGCACAAGTTAGACTCAGTTATCATTAAAGTTATAACAACAGACGTTTTGCAGATTTATAAACAATTATTGAGTATTAACCTCTTCGGTTAATTAATTATAAATTCATTTATTTGATTTGTTGTCAATAAGTTTAGTGGACTTCGAGTTGCAGCATTTATTCATATTAATTAGTTATACATACGATTAATAAAACCTAATACGTATTAACTTTTATAACACTGTTGTGGCCGTAAGCGGCTATTCTGATCATCATTTTTCTTATGTTGTCCTCCAGCACTTTGTGACTGTATTTATTTTAGTTAGCTCGCTTAGGTTTATCAAACAACTAAAATAAGATATTGTTGTTAGTTTAACTTTGTTTAGTTATATTACAATAATTATGTTTACTTGCAGTTATGTATTTAAGAACTGAGTTAATGGCATACCTTTGATCCTCGTTAGATAGATCAAATTCATATGTCACTTTCGTTTTGAATATTTGGCTTCTAATCCCAGGCTGATATGGCTTTAACTTGTTGGGATCACTGATTGAGATACTGCTGCTGCTTTATTATTTACCTGTTAATTCGAGAATAATTGTTAGTTATTACATTTTTCTTTCTCTTCAACAGTAAAAACTAGTACCTGTTGCTTATTTTCTTCTAAGATTTGTTCATCTCTGCATATGGGCTCATTGTTGTTTCTTCTCATAGTGCTCTAGGGATTTAAGGCGTATCCCTTACATATTTCCCCTTGGTTTTCCGTTATTTTTCTTTAATTTTCATTCAATCGTCATTAATTGTTTTCCTTTATTATGTTTTAGTGGATTTTGAGGTTATTTAGTGGTTAGTTGTGGACTTTGATATTTGGAATGTCTACTTTATATTTATATTTTCACGTGTCATGATATAACTTTTGTAATATTCGATTGATAGCCTTGAATATTAGTAATGGGCTCTTTTCACTTAATTGTTGCAGTCGATTGGGATTTTTACAGATTTATTATTTCGTTTGGGAATATTTCCTATTGTTTATTGAAAAATTTAATTTTAGCTCATTAGTTGTTGCATCCGCAGTCGTTTTACAACGCTTGGTTCTCGCTTATTATCTTAGAAGTATTCCTCGTATCGACTATTTCCTAATTTCGACAAGTGGTCTCGGCACTACCATTTTTTCTGATCTGACGTTTGCTCTCTAATTCCATGGAGGAAAAAAAGGCAAATTGACTGAAACCGATGATCTCGTCCTTCTAGAAATACCTACTGGGAAGAAAGAAAGCGTTTTGCCGTAGTGCAGTCCTAGGTGACTCAACCTTTTTGTATTGTGTTTAATACTGTTGCGCGTAAAACCCTTTTAATTGGATTAGCAATATATGATAAATAAGATGGTATCTACCCTTAAGGATGCGGCCAGCGCAACATGTGCTCCGACTTGCTCGTCGGCGTGGGAGTGGGTCCATTATTTACTTTTGACCAGGACGCCACCAGTTTGAAATAACTAAACCCAAACAAACCCAAACTAGAAGACCCTCGATCTTGAGAATCCTCAAGGGCGATTCAAAATCAGACGACTATCAGCTACACTTGTTTCGTTGAGGTATTTTAGAGCAAATAAAAGACGGTACGTTCGTGCAGATTTAAGTTTATTGGTTTATTGGCGCTCGTTAGGTTTGACAGTAACGTGTTGCCATATTTCTTTCAATAAACAAGATGATATAAATATAAAAAAAGAATGTAAGAGCTTAATTGTAAACAAGAAATAACCTATTTGCTCATAAATATAAAATTAGATCAGTTGTATATAAACACAACCTGTAATTTTAATTAAATTTAGTTATAATGGAAGTGAAATAGATAAAGAATGATCGAACAATCGTTAGGCACGTTTAGTTATAACGAAAGTAACAGTATCATATACCAAAAGATTACAAAAGATCAAAGAAAAATTTCAACAAATTAATTATAAACGCAATATACATTAGGCACCTATCGCCTCATCATACTAGTAATAAAAGTCATCAGGATAATACTTATTACTACTAAACTTCGTTGGGCGTCTACCATGGTATACGTCTCGCAGTTGTACCGGGTGTTTCACTATAAATGGAACCCCCCTTTAACTTTCTCAATTGACGTTTTAGAAAAAAACGTCAAATACAAAAAATAAAGGATATGATGTGAAGTTTTTTGTGGCATAGCACAGTTGTATACAGGGTGTTCCACAAATGCGGGATTAAACAAAGTTTTATTTT
>JAEQML010078354.1:0-12475 GCA_016904865.1 Pissodes strobi | reverse complement strand
TTGGTCATTTATTGATGAGTGATTTTATGATGTGGATGATATCAACCAAATTGTGGAGAAATTTTATGATGTTTTGTTTGCAGCGATTGAAATGTACGTCCCAAAGAGGGTAATGACTGAAAATAAATTTCCAAAATGGTATTCTCCGCACGTCAAGAGGTTACTTGCACAAAAAGCAGACTTTACCGTAAGTTTAAAGTTTCAGGCCTAGAAAGTGATTACAGTCTATCCTCGAATGGTCGTGGAGAAAGTAAAGTGCAAATAGAATTGTGTTATGCCATATACATTTCTAATGTTGAGCATAATATCAAGCATTTTTGGTCGTATATAAACTCTTAAGAAGGAGAATGGGATCCCTAAAGAAATGCACTTTAACAGCCGCCCCCTAGAAGAAATGCGTGATATTCGATACAGCTACTCGGACCATTCTAATATTGAAATCAATGAGGTTGCTCTAGCAAATATCGAGAGCGGTTGTCAGTTGCTATACCACCACTTTACAGCCGAAGAGTTTATTAACAAGTTTGTCTGCTTGGACTGCAACAAGATTGCCGGCCTAAATGGAATTCCGCCTCTTTTTCTAAAATCTTGTTTGGAGACCTTGTCACTTCCAGTGTGTGGATTATTTAAAAGGGTTTTTGATGGTGGCAACTTTCCCTCACAGTGGATGGAATCCACACTGTTTCCAGTATACAAGTCCGGTGACTAAAAAGTTATCAAAAACTCTAGGGGAATATCGAAACTTTAAATTCTTCCCAAGGTCATGGAATCAATTTTAACAAATGAAATTTTTCATACATACAGGCATTACGTCAGGGAGGAACAGCATGGTTTCTTTAAGGGTCGTTCAACCAGCACAAACCTAGCCATTTACCAGGATTTTCTGGTTTCAAATCTGGAGAGAGGATATCAGATCGATGTTATTTATACCGACTTATCAAAAGCGTTCGACAGTGTATGCCACAAATTGTTGATGAGAAAACTATCATGAATAGGAATGGGAGAGGCTTAACTTGCCTGGATCGAGAGCTATCTTCAGGGACGTCACCAACGGGTTTTCATTGTCTCATCAAGGGTAGTTAATGTTCAATCAAGGGTACCCCAGGGCTCACACATAGGACCTGTACTTTTCTCCTTATTTGTTAATGATGTCTCTTCCTGCTTTCGAGTTACAAAGTGCCTATTGTACGCAGACGACCTAAATTTTTTTAACATCGTTGATGAGAGTATTGACATTCAGAGTGATCTTTGTCGACTCGTTGACTGGTGTGACAAGAATTGGTTGAGGCTGAACGTGGAAAAATGCAAAAAGATGAGTTTATATAGATGCCATAGTCCTTTGGTCATGGAATATAAAATAAATGAGACGGTGCTTGGATCAGTTCAGTCGTTTGACGATCTAGGAGTAATATTTGACCAAAAGCTTACTATTATATATTAAATATCAAAATGTTTTAGACTTCTGGAGTTTATAAAGAGAAACACTAAACTCATGGTCGACACTAAAGCCATTACATCTCTTTATAATTGTCTCATAAGAAGTATCTTAGAATACTGCTGTGTCATCTGGTCTCCATACTATCAATGTCACATATCAAGATTGGAGATAGTCCAAAATAAATGTTTAAAATATCTTTTGGTATAAGCATCATGTTCCATCCGACAACCTGAGTTATGAGGTCAGATTCATGCTCTGTGGAGACATAAAACTCTGGAGGTAAGACGCAATAACTACTTTCTGTATTTTCTTTATAAACTCCTCCATGGTGGGATTGATTGTCCTCAACTGCTGGGGCAACTTAGCTTCAGAACACCGCCAAGACTTCTTCGACATCACCAATTTTTCTCTGAGAGAGTGCACCGAACAAATTATGGAGAACAGGCATTTGTTGGTCGCATGACACGCATATATAATGCAAATTTTGGCCATATCGACATTTTTTCAATTAGTCTTAACTGTTTAAAAAAACTCAGTAAATTAAGAACTGCACAATATTGTGAATTGTAAAAGTTCTTTCTTTTGTATTACTATGTGTATATTTTTAATGTAAGTGTATATTTTTAATGTAAGTGTGATATAAACGAAATTTTTCTTTCCTTTTTGAATGTTATTTCATTTAATGAAATACTTATATACCATCTTTGCCTAAAATTATTTGAATTAAGTTAAGACCATTGTTGTACCATTTGGGGATCTTTCCCTGTAGTGTATGTATTGAACAAATAAAAAAATAATGGATATCCAAAAGCTCGCTCTTTTTTCATTGGAAGATGATGAAGACGAAGATATAATGGTGGAATTGTATAAAAAACGAGCCAGTACATCCAGAATATATAAAGCGATCCTTATCTTGGTAATCAATCGTATAACTGAGGATATTTGCTTACTTCGGAAATCAGCATTTCATCATCCTCCACTGAAAAATTTTTACTACTCATGCTCCAACTAATACTTCTTAATACGCAATCGAATAAAAATACTCAAATTTACGTACGAGCAGTTCAGCCGTCACGTCTAGACTGGTCTCGAAGCAGTCGGCGCGCAGCAGTCAACTGCGAGCCGTTCAGCCGCGGCGTTTCGGACGCTCTAGCGAAAACACATATATTATTTTCCTAAAGATCGGTGCTTGACTGCCAGACGTCGCGTCGCGTCGCGGCCAAACGTTACTGCCAACAGTTCTACCGAAACCATACCTTTAAAATAATATACCGTTGCTGTTTTATAGAGCTATAATTAGGTACATTGCCTCTATTATGCATAGCATAATGCTCTTACAATCATAAATATTATGCGTCTATTATTAAATGGTTTTAGAAAAAATAAATTAAGGCAGCTTCAAAAAGTTCATTATTATAGATATTTAATATTCAACTATTGCTTTCAGCGTTGACCAAATGCTCAAACTGCTTGCCAAACGCTGCTAGGTATCTTTTTACATTCTATAGTTATTTAACTGTTACCTGGTGAGAGACTTCAGTAATTCAGTTTTTATGTTCCTCCATATTTCGAGACCTATCTGCGACTTTATGAACAACTCGTGTTTTGATTATTCACAGATTCGTTTAGAAAAATAATCTCGTCGGTAACTTCATTCTATTCAAATTACTTATCGTTCCTTATCCTATTCATCCGATATTCGCAAAATTTCATTCGCAATAGTTCCATAAATTGATAATTTCATAAATATTGTACTACTCATATTTTAAAGCTTCATATTAACTGCTTCTAGGCACAGAATATTGGTTTGATAAAAATGTCAAAATTTTAATTGGATCCGCTTCCGATACGAAACACAATTTGTATCTCACTTCATGAATATCGATTAAATTTTCTCATTTTTCATATATTTTCGAATTCATACATCCAGTCATAATAACCCTGTTGCAGATTCTTATAATAGTGGAATAATCGAGCCGCAAAATTATATCGCCCCTCTCCTTGATAAACCTCTAATATAATTGATAACATCAATCATTTTACACTAAAAAAAAAACAGTGTGTGGTTAAGACCACACGACAGAAGTGCAAACTTCAAAGAACATCAGGTTGAGCTGATAAAAATGTTCGTTTATGCAGAAAGAGTCAGTGATTTTAAACTCCATTTATACTTCGAAAAAATGATGCTTCCATGTTTCCATTCAAGTGGTCCTTTTCTATATACCAAATCAGCTCATTATGTATTTGAAGCAGGTGAACAAATTAGAAAATACAGGGTGGTCCTTTAGTAATGAGACACAGAGCAGCAGTAAAATATTCACTTCAAAGCATAACGATTTAGCGCAATTTTTATAATCCGAAAATTTATATTAAGACAGATACAGGGTGTCAAAGTTAAAAAAATTGTTTCGAGTTTTTTAGATATTTTGAAAAGTTTACGGAGCATTGTGTTGTAATTTGGTATGGGGGGTTTGTTGGGGCGGGAAATAACAATCTGGGCTCATTTTACTTCTATCGGATAGAGGGCGCTACGAGCAGCACTTTTCTCACATTTGAACTGCAATAACTTGTTGTCTATGTATGTATTTTGTTACTAAATAAGGAGGTCTTTAGAAGAACTTTAATCATTTTTGACGATGTTCAAAAATTGTTTAGAGGTAAATTGATATGCTGATTCCAAAACTGTAGTAAGTTTTTCCTACAACGCAACGTCAAGTTTTTCTCTACAGTTCACGTGCAAGCCACCCACTATGCTTCGCGGAATTTAAGGCGCATCATAGGAAGCACTACTGCTCTCCTACTGGCGAACCTTCCTAAAATGACCAGGGGAGGGGTGAGTGACGCGGCGCCGTAGGCATAGATTCATATTGTACGAACTAGTTCCACTAGCGTCTAGCCGTTTCCGGGAGCCCCGATCTCGACTCCTGCCGAACAACACGGTTTATGGCGCTACATGCATTGTTTAATTTTTACATTTGTATTTTTACTACTGTTAAATAAAAAAGAACTTGCAAGGGCCGGGCGTCGAACTCATTACTTTGCGTTCTAGACGCGAGCCTTGCGACCTGCGCCAAGTTTTCACATTCTCACTTTTCTCGAAGGAAAAGTCTCATACAAACGCGTGAAGTGAAAAAAATGTAAACAACCTTGACGTCACCGACGAGCTGAGTTCGGGGTCAAGGCTACTGTTACCAACTAGACGCTATTACTAGTTCCGCCAATTACGCATGACATACTGTCATCATGAGGAGATGTGTATGTCTCTGATAGAGCGAATCCGAAGTCCGACGTAGAGTCCATGTTTTCGTATTTATACAAGGTTTACAATGTTTAGTTTTTCTGCCTTTGGAAGTTTGCGTCGTAAGTGCATAAACAGTCCCGACTCGTTTTGTTATTTATGTGTCAGTTTTACCATTCCCAGTCATAGAACAACCATCAGTACCATTGTCAGGCAAGCCTATTTTGATTATTTTAAAGTTAAAATTGGTGAGCAAAATAAACCATGGGCTCTTCACAAAGTCTGCAAGAAATGTGTAAAGAGTTTACGCATGTGAACGAAGGGAATACGTGGCAAACTTTCACTACACTTTGATATACAAATGATTTGGTGAGAACCCAAAGATCACTCAAGTGATTGTTACTTTTGTATAGTGAAAACGTCAGGATACACAAAAATATATATAAAATAGAGTACAGCTATACGCCTTGCGCCTCAGCTGATATTCCAGTGCCAGTTTTTCAAGAATTACCCTCTTTGGAAATAGAGGTATATGAGTCTTGTGAAGATCAAAGTCACTCCAATAACGAAGACTTTAAAGTTGACAATGATTTCGTTCGTAAATGATTTAATTATCATGAGTTGAATGATTTGGTACGAGATTTGGGACTATCTAAAAACACATCAGAACTGTTAGCATAAGAAGAGCTTGCTTGAAAAAGAAGTTAAATTACTTTGGATCCAAAGAAGGTGCATTTCTGCAGTACCCTCGAAGTGATGACGGATTTGCATATTGCCATAACTTACTTGGTTTAATGAAAGAGTTGGACATTTCAGACTCTAACGCAAATAAATGGCGACTGTACATAGATCGTTGAAAGCGAAGTTTGAAGTGTGTTCTCATCCACAATGGAAATTTATACGATTCAGTCCCAATAGACCATTCAGTTTCTTTGCATGAAGAATATGAAGACATAAAGAGAGTCATTGACTTGTTGCAATACAATATGCACCGATGAATCATCTGTGTTGATCTTTAAATGGCCTGTTTCGTCCTTGTCCAGCAACGAGGATATGCTAAATATCCCTGTCTCTTTGTGTATGTGGCACAGCAGAGCTCGTGAGAAGTATTGGGTGCAGTCGAATTGACCGCCAAGATCTGACCTTAAACCTGGCGATGCAAACATTCTACATCAGCCACTTGTCGACAGAAAAAACATTATATTTCCGCCTTTGCATATAAAATTAGGTCTCATGAAGCAATTTTTTAAAGCTCTGTCAATTGAAGGAGACTGTTTCAAGTATATCACTTCGGCATTTTTTAGCCTAGTCTTATGAAAAGATAAAGGCTGGTGTATTTGATGGTCCACATATTCGGCAGCTCATTAATGATGAACATTTTATTGAAACGATAGCCGAACTTGATAGGAATTACTAATTGACATTAAAAAATATTGTCAAACAGTTTTTTGGAAATACACGTGCCCAAATTACGTCGAAATTGTCCAACAACTCTTGGGGAGCTTTAAAATTCTTGGTTGCAAGATAAGTATTAAACTGCAATTTTTACATAGCCATTTTGCTGATTTCTTGGAAAATCTTGATGCTGTTAGCGATGAACAGGGAGAGCGATTCCACCAGGATTTGAAGGTCATGGAGGCACGGTATCAAGGTAGATGGAATACCAGTACGATGGCTGACTATTATTGGAGCATCAAGCATGAATGTCCCAGATTGAATACTCCAGGAAAAGCTATAAGCGAAAAATTTTACCCTAATATGTTTTTAAAATGAACACACTTTAACTTCTCGCAATATAATAACATCTGTATGAATAAAATTATTTTGTAATGTTTTTTTTTCAGTTTTTGCTTTATTTCGCATTGCATGCTTTTTTCTATGACCTTTAAGGCAAAGAGAAGGATCCTG
The DNA here is from genome assembly GCA_016904865.1 of Pissodes strobi. NCBI lineage: Eukaryota > Metazoa > Arthropoda > Insecta > Coleoptera > Curculionidae > Pissodes > Pissodes strobi. The sequence goes on along the minus strand of JAEQML010078354.1, from coordinate 5,891 downwards.
CAGATTAAAAACGTGACGTGATAAACAAAAACTGCGAATATTTTTAGATTCAGAGTCAAAAGCAGAGGTAAATTGCTGTTCCCCACTGTTACAGTAAGATATCCGCATTTAGAACGACGTTCCACTCTCTTAAAAGTCATGAGTATTATATTTGGGAGTAAATGAGTTAAACCAACTCACGCATTTTAAAAGCTATACTATATTATGTTTCACTGCAATTAGCTAGGTTACGATTGTCTCAACATTCGAAATTGTGCGATGTAGAAATCATAAATTTTTTAATGTTAGTTTCATCCAATATTTTTTCCTTTTTTATTCTAGTGGCAATGATTAATGACGTCGTTAACAGAAATCTGGATGTGTTTTTGAAGGAACTGATGCCTGTCATAGAAAAAGCTTTGTCCTCCGTATTTCAACAAACTGGAAATGCCATAGTAGGATCCTTTCCTTATAGCCAGCTTTTCCCACAGTAATGACGCTAGTTTAATGATATGATTAATTTATTATATTTTTTTGAGGATGCTCTATCTTTATTTGTGATTAAAATTAAATATATACTATTACGAGAACTTGATCAGTAGATATACATAGGTACAAAGGAATATACCAATCTCCACAATGTATCAAACTGTTCTTCTGAGTTTCTCTTTTTGTTGTCGCCTTTTAGCTTACGTACTAACTTTTTAGCTTTTTCGTGTTAGCTATAACATTTTGTTTGATGATATTTTCCAATAGCTAATTGTTTAAGTCTGTAGATATTATAGTTACTAATAATTACATATAGTGATTAACTTGTAAACCTTAATAAACATGTACTTATAAAAAATAAATTTAAATTGCTAAGGATAAATCTACACTTAAAAGACGCGGAATCTGACTTATATTGGTATGCTAATGGAGTGATATTTTAAAAAGGTACATATGTATAAAAGGATTTCTATGTATACATGTCGTATAAAAACTGGGTAACTATGTAGGCTATAAAGTAATGGCCATCGTATGATTTATTTGCCTTAATTTACTTTCTAGGTCATATACCCAGGTAGCTCTAAGTATAATAGGTTTGCAACATTTGCAATCGAACTACGCAGAAGAAGCTAGACATATATATTTTTTAATTGGTAAGCATAGTAACGCTTGCTTTGGAAGCTCTTGATCGCCTGTAAATATAAGAAAGCATTCTGCTAACCCTTAGTAGCATTTGATAAGAATAATTGAGATGTGACCTAGGAATAGAAATTTACGCCAAGCAAAAGATGATGGATTTTTATGTTAAAATTCTCTGAGGACTGGCCATAATTTTGTTGTCAAGAGCATTCACATCAATCGATTGTATTTGATTAGTTGAATCCCAAAGAATAAAAAACGCGAAAACAACTATCGATCAAATTAATCCGCATAACAGATTTTCCCAACATATCTTACCACCTGCTACATGGTAGGAAGGATGAAAATTTTGATCCGGCTGTTAGAATTCACGCGTTTTTAAACAAATTTCACTACTATATCCTATTTAAAATTACAATAATAAGTTTAATTTGTTTAACATATGGTTAACTGATTAATTTAAGTAATAGTTATTTGTATCATCTTGTATTAGTTCCGATTTGTTTTTATTAACTGTTGAAAAAATGTTACTTCTGCCACTGTAATATTTTTAAATTTTTCTCTTTTAACAATATACTGACATTTTTCGAAAAAACTAGGTAAACAATCTAATAGTAAACTAGGAAATTGGAGGAAATTGTTTATTTACTGATTTATTAATTTTAAATTGATTATTTTTATAAGTGTTCAAAAAATCTTACCTCCGCCACTGGAATATCTTTAAATTTGTTATTTTCAACAATATACTAACGATATTTTTCGAAAAAATAAAAAAATAGGTCGACGGCCTGATAGTAAACTGTTACCATTTTAGATTTTTTAGCTTCGTAACCATCGTTTTTTCGTTCAATAAATGTAATGAGTTTCTTATATTGCGAAATAACTTGATTTTTGTTCACAGAAATAGTCAATTTAAGCATAGAATATTGCGACCCTAGGGACGGAGGTGATAAGGTTTCAGATTTCTCTTGGAACTGTCTGAAAAGTTGTCAAAAATAATGGACATGTTTGGCTCCATTATTGGCAAGGTTTCTATAACACAATTTACAGGTGAGGTACAGTTATTTAAATTAATTAATAATACTTCTTATTGTAGGATTCAAGCTCTAAAATATTCCAGTGCAGAAGAATTTCCTTTAACTTTAAAACAGTCAAAAAATAAAATCAATTTTAAAATACATTCTTCAGCAAGAAATTTGTTTTATTTTTTGATTTGCTTTTATTATGAAAAATTCGTTATATTTTTGATTTTATTTAGAATAGATATTTTTATTGTTTTACGCTTTTCATATGTACTTTAACGCATAAATAAAGTCAAAATAAAATTTAAAAAATCCTTGCTAATAGTTCTGAAGAACATGCTGAATCCGCCCCTGAACCAATACAAAAATAATCGAAACAACGAATTACAAATAATATCTAATTAACCTTTTCACTTTTTGACGTTCCTCTTATCAGTATGTTTCGGGTCTACGCCGAAGTGTGTCAATCTGATGGGAGCTCTCTAAAGTGTGTGTTTGTCATTGTGTTATTAGTGGTTGCGAAGTGAAAAACCGCGCACATCTACACTCGACACAAAAAGTGACTGTTTGGTTTAATACCTATTATTAGTAACAAGTCAGCAGTTTTTTTAAGCCTTAGAGATAACTTAGGTCCTTAGGAGGATAGAGAAATGGTTAGATGAAAAGATTTTAGGACCTGGGTATTTTTATATTCCTTTTTCTGTTTCAGAATGTCTTATGGAAAAGGGCAGGCCTTTACAGTAACTGGAGCAAACTTTGTTAGAGGATGACGATGCAGAATATATTAAGCACAATGATGAATAAGATGATGCAGAAGAAAACTATTTAGAAGAAAGAACTGACGCCTAGGTATGGAGCAAGATACTTCCATACTGAAGAAGAACTACCACTAGATGGTCCATTTTTTATAGGAAGATATCACCGAGTTGGCAAAACACTATCCACCACTAAGACCTTGACAGATCCACTTGATGTCTGGAAGGATTTGTTTACTGATGAAATGTTGACTATCATTGTAGTTCGCACAAACGAACAGATTCGTGCGAACACTTCAAATTTTTTCCGTGAAAGAGACACTGCCTCCACTTGTATTTGCCTTACTTTATATGGCTGGAGTTCTCAAATCAAGCCACTTGCATGTGAAAGAGTTATATGATATGCAGAGAACTGGTGTAGAGATATTCCGTTTGGTTATGTCAGGAAACAGATTTCAGGTTCTTCTAAGACGTCTTAGGTTCGATGTTGCTGAAACATGAGATAAGCGAAAAATTAGAAAAGTTAGCTCCTTTGCGAAAAGTGTTTGATGTATTTGTCACAAACTGTAAAAATAAATACAGTCAATTTCATTACGTTACGGCTGATGAAAAATTGGAGGTCTTTCGAAGACGCTGTTCGTTTAGGCAGTATATTCCAAATGATCCTAACAAATATTGAATTGAAATCTTTGTCTTGGTTGATTCAAAGTGCTATTTCACCTCTAATCTAGAAACTTATGTCGGAAAGCAGCAGGACTTACTCTATGCTGTAAGCAATTACCAAACTGCTGTAGTTCAAAAACTTTGAAAACCGAAAAAACGCTTTGCAAGGAAAGCTACCACTGACAACTGGTTTACCAGTATAGAGTTATTAATGTTATTTTCTTCTAATAAACTATCATTGCTAGGCACGATCTGCAAAAATAAAAGGTTTATATCAGTAGAATTTACCCGTCCTACAGTATTCACTTGCATGCTTGATTTTCGCCGAAATGTTTGTTTATACTCGTCTCTTACAAACCCAAAGTCAATAAGAATGTATTATTGTTATAAAGTCCACACCATGACGAGAATATATATCCGGACACGGGAAAACCCGAAATAATTATGTATTATAATCGTTCCAAAGCTGGCGTTGACAAGCTCTGTGCTGCCTATGGTTGGGCAAGAAATATTCGAAGACAGCCGATGGTGGTATTTTATTCCTTACTAAATATTGCTAGCATCAATTCGATGGTATTACGTAATAGTCCAAATGCCAACTACTGAAGAAGGATTTTTTTGAAATCTGTCTTTCCAACAGGTTTCAGTTTCCTCTAAGACTTCTTAGGTTCGATGATGGCGAAACACGAGATCAGCAAAAAACTAGATAAATTATATGCTCTAAAGGAGGCGCTTGATGCGTTTGTCACAAACTGATAAAATGCATACAGTCCATTTCGTTACGCTACGGTTGATGAAAAATCCTTTCCTTTTGAGGACGCTGTTCATTTAGACAGTACGTTCCCAATAAGCCTAACAAATATAGAATTAAAGTATTTGCCTTGGTTGATTCAAAGTACTATTTTACCTCTATTCTAGAAGCTTAGGTCGAAAAGTAGCCTATGCTGTAAGCAATTACCAAACTGCCGTAGTTCAAAGACTCAGATTTCAGTTTTTCTAAAACATCTTAAGTTCGTTGATGCTGAAACACGAGATGAGCAAAAAACTAGATAAGTTATCTCCTATAACGAAAGTGTTTGATGAGTTTGTCACAAACTGAAAAAATACATAGTGTTCATTTCATTACGTTACGGTTGAAGAAAAATTGAAGGCCTTTCGAGGACGCTGTTCATTTAGCCCGTATATTCCCAGTAAACATAACAAATAATGAATTAAAATTTTTGACTTGGTTGATTCAAAGGTCTATTCCCTCTAGTCGAGAAGTTTATGCTGCAAAGCAACCAGGCGGTCCTTATAATCGATTCCTAAACTGCTGTAGTTTAAAGAGCAGAAATTAATCCTGTACAAGGCGGGAAAAATATAGGTATGTGTTTAGAACATATTGTACTTTTATATGTAGATAATATATCTTAAATGACACTGATTAAAAAAAATATTATACATACCTTTTATTTACCATTAGTGATCTTTGACATTTTAATTTTTGATGAAATTGCCTTTCCGTGTTGCGGACTCACACCCCAGCGCATGTATTCTTGTTCCAATTTAGAGTGCGTCTAACCAAAGGTTAAAACGCGTTTTAAAACGTTTTTAATTTATGCATGTTTTCTACGTTTAGCCATCAAATTACGAACTACGTGCGGTTTCCTAGAAGCATTAAGTGTTGGCATATTTCGAGACAAATAGATTCATAAAAAATGTAAACCTGTATAGTAAACCAAGCTTTGGTTTTCCCACCTTACAAAAAAACGTCGTGTCAAAGTCTGCAATTACTCCGCAAATTGTATTTGCCGTCAATTTTCCATTGATATGTTTATTTATATCTTATCTGTTTTGCGACCCTCAGTTATATCCGCGTGACTTGCTCGGAATTTATCAAATTACATTTTCTAATAGGTCAGTTTTCACGTAATCAGATTAAAAGAGCCACTAATTGGACTCATCAAGTCAGATACTTGCCCCGGGAGGGTAGTTGAGATTTATTTTTATTCTATAAGAATCGTATTCTTTCAAAATTAAAATTGTCTAAGTTTCCTGAAATTTTGAGTGAGAGGGTAAAATCAATGTATTTTGAAAATATCATCGGCAGATGTCTTCTGGAGAATCCAAATGGAGCTGCAATAACAAAAATTGAAGAATCTGTATCGGCGACTCTCCCTATATCACAATTGGTTATTATTCTAATGAAGATAATCATGAGATGCAGAGTGATAGTAAAATCGAGCGGCAGATCATTAGCAATTCAATTAAAAAAGAAGCAAATGATGAAATATGTAATATGCTGGTAAAAATCTTTAAAAATGTATTAGAGGAGTATAGCGACAAAATAACAAAGAGTGATATA
>JAEQML010078353.1:0-12475 GCA_016904865.1 Pissodes strobi | reverse complement strand
GTATAAGTTTCGAACGTAGCCTACACTTTGCGGACCTCGGAAATGTCATCAATTATGATGTTGGCAACGACGCATGTATAATATTTAGTTAAATTAGAATTGACGTTTAATTATTGTTGGGCATAAACAATATATTTTTTAAGTGTGAATTATTGTTTTATTGATTATTGATATTAAATCATGGGTAAAAATGGTGTATTTTTCAAACTTTCAAAGTGGTGTTTTGTATGACAAACTAACGGGACGGTATACTGAAATTTGGAAATAAAATCTGAAAATGTCTCAAATTGAATACTGTTTTGGTTTAAATAAGATTCTTAAAAGGTAAGTAGGTACATTTTCGTATTTGTTTAATATTAGAATTCATTGACGGCAGTCTAGAAGAATATTATCTACTATCAAGTGAGGGCTAGTTTATTCAAGTTTAAATAACTTTGTTCCTATAATAATTGCTATAAGTCTAGAAAAATTACATTAAAATGGTTCTTAGTAAGTGTCTAACTATTTAAAAAATAATGTTATTCGATTAGACTTGGCTTAAAGAAACTGGGCCTAACTACATTCTTACATTGGCTTGTTTGACTACCTAAGTATCCCTTTGGTATTTAAAATTATTTCATTATGTGCCTAGGTAATTTAAGAACACAAGGTGCCCATCAATAGATTACCCTATATTTACTATTAATTCATTTATAAATATAAACAATATATACACTCAAATGGAGGCCTTAAAAATATCATAATTCTCTTTTTAAATAGGTTTCCTGGCAGCCATAAATGCTTACATAAATATAATTTTGTTGTACTCTTAAAATTAAATATCAATTGCTTAGAAAAGTGAAGCACCATAAAGCGAATAAGTCAAGAACTTGAATATAATTATAGCAAGATTTAATAATTCTGTGTAGTAACTGTAGAATAGATTAAAATTAAATGAAAATATATCAGTATCTTGTTTAGTGTAACAAGTCATAGAAGTGAAATTACTTTTACATAGCATAGAATTATGAAATATAACTACCTACAGATATACTGTAGGTATATTTTTAGCAACCACCCCATGAATAATGATTATAGGCTTATAGTATGATCTATTACTTTTATAATGTAGAAAAACAAAAAATAATGCATTAATGGCAGCATTGTATTTAACTACCCATTCATATAAAATGCACTTATATTAGTAAATGCAAACCAGGCCTTTGTATAGTTATGCACTTCTCATATCGAGCTGATATTATACCAAGTATTATACATACTTTTAAATTTTATGAAAATCTCTACTAAACAATAAATTTGTCTTACATTTGAAGGGGTGTTGGTTATAGAATATAAATATATATACAAAATATTTATTTTGATTCAATAGAACCTAGATATGATTTGGTAGGTAGTGTTCATAAAAAAACTCATAAAGGGAAGTTTTATATTTACAAAAGCAGTTACGAAGCAGTGGTTAATGGCAGTTTAAGCATTATTGGCATACTGCAGTTTATAATTACTGTCATGTTCTAGAATATATAGTGCAAAATGGTATTGTCAAGAACTGATAAGCAGTTAAGCATGTTCTAGGTATTCGATAGTTTTAATTTTACATGTAACAATACACATTATACACATTATCTTGGACTGACCAAATATATATTTGGTAACGGATGAGTCAAACTGAGCATAGGACATCTAATTGAAAATGAATACAAAATAAATATGTGCATCAATGCATGTCATACTTATCTAGGGGTTTTAACCTGATTCAGGCTTTGATATAGGGTTTCAATGAAAAAATTTACAGTGAAAGTCAGTTTGGGTTACTTTTTAAACCTAATTCATAAAGCATCGGACATGGCCATTGTCAAATCTTTCTAAGAAAAATGTTGGCAGAACAGGCATAGGTGTGTCTTGGCCTTTTACAATGATAATTCTAGTGTTGAATAGATACATAAAAAACAGTAGGTATGTAGGATCTAGAATGATTATTTGCAGCATATTTCAAAGTTTTTTTCTATATTATGTTTGTAGAGATCAACCAATACTGATACACTGAAATTACATCACATCACCATAAAAGTTCTGACTGGTTGGATTTGCTAAAGCATCAGCTTGATTTTTACATAACCCTCCAATTTCTCAATCTAATTCACACCGGACTATCGGGACTACTGATAAATAAACTCACATGATTATAATTCTTGACAGCTTTTCGGTGCTCATTTATTTTGATAAAATATCCTGGCGATTCAGAAAAGCCCTACAACTTTTGTATTTAAAGTTTTTTAATATATCTTAATTTCTTAAGTAGGAGTTTAAATATACCCGAAAACCCTTGACCTACACATTTTATTTATCAAGGGACAATATCATTCTAACATTGACAATATTTTATCCTAAATAACGTGCCAAAGGTTTGAGTATAAATTTCACAACAGAAAAGAAATTTTGTAAAAATTATTATACCAGTGTAAAAATTACTTTTTCAACCTATGATGGGCTACATAATATGCACACAAAAAATTTGTTGGGTTAACTGAAATTAAATAACAATTCAGCAGTTAAATATATAATATTCATGTTAAATCGAGTGTTTAGTATTCCTTCGACTGCCTGATATGTATATTAAGTAAGCATGTGTGGAACTAGAAAGATTAATTAATTGCAGCATATTTGAAAGTTAATTCTCTTTTGTATATGTTTGTAGAGACCAATCGATATTGATACCCTGAGTTTACATCACCATAAAAGTTTTGACTGGTTCGTATTGATAAAAAGCATCAGCTGGCAGTAAAGATAATCAAATATGAGAGCTGGAGTGAAGATGTGAGAATCAAACAGGGCAGGCTCTGGGATTGTAAGTATTAATCACTACTTTATTTGATAAATGGTAATTGTTGAATATTTTATTTATTATTATAAATAATATTATTACACCTGCAGTATATATAAGGAAATGTAACCCCAAATAATTTTAAATTACCTAGTAGCCGTAAAGTAAATGTCTTTGAAAAATGTTCCAATTTAAACGCTAAAAAATAAATATTATTTATTAATGGCAAACCATTGTGACATTAAAAACTGTTACAAAACTTGATTTTTACATAGATAGATAGATAGATAGATAATTTATTGGTGTCAATAACTTTACAGTCTTACACAAGTCACAGAATTAAGAAGAATGAAGTACATGAGTTGTTAAAAATAAGGTTCAATCACTAAGAAACAGAAAACAAAATAACAATAGAAACAATACAAACCTACTACCCACAAGTCAACATAATTTAAAATGACAGACAGACAGAACCGTATAAATATAGACAAATATGCTATTAAGTATAGATTTAGGATATCATAACATGGGCATAGGCTGGTTAAGGATACAATAATAATAAAATAAAATGCACCTACACTACAATAAATTTTACTAGAGCAAGTCTTGATCAGGATCTGAGCACATATGTCATATATTCAGAGGCGTGGTTATAAACTCATCAACAGAGTAAAAGTTGTGTTTTAAGAGAGTATCTCTGATCAGAACTTTAAATTTTTTCAGAGTCAGCTGGCGAGTGGAGCATTGTAATTTATTGTAAAGATTAAGGGGCAGTGAATTATTTTTTGACTTTGATCCCCAATTTCTCAATCTAATTTAAGGCACTATCAATAAATAAAAATACACGTTTATATATTCTGATAGATTTTGAATGCTTATTTATTTGTTCTGATAAAATAGCCTGGCAATTTAGAAAAACCATACAACTTTTGTATTCAAAGTTTTTTAATATATCTTAAAATAATTTAGTAGGTGTTTAAATATACCCGAAAACCCTGTACCTACACGAAACACGATTTATTCATCAAGGGGCAATATCATTCTAACATTGACAATATTTTATTGCCAAAGGTTTGAGTATAATTTCACAACAGAAAAGAAGCTTTGTGATATTTTTGACTAAAAAAAGCACAAGTTGACAACTATCAAAAAATAGCTGTAAACTTATTAAGGGAAAAGGTAGGCTGTTGATCATTCAATTATTCAATAGCATAATCAAATATGCTCGCAAATATTGCACTTCAGACATTTAGAATCATAAACGTGCATGGGATAGGTATATTTAAAGAAAAATAAATAGGTATAGGGCTTTTAAAAATTAGATTAAATGGATAACATGGAAGATTTCAAGTGGTAAATAGCGGCAAAATTGTGATTTTTTACAAGAATATAGACATACTTTGAAATTGTGCATATGAATTTATTTAAAGTAGAATTGGAATAATAGGTACTTACTATTTAAGTTTTTTTAGGATATTAAGAATTCTCCAACACCAACAGCCACTGAACACTAAAAAAACGCAGACCAAAAATTATATGGATGAAGAGGAACTCTGTGGAGCTGAATTGCAAATATAATAGATGCATTGCCGTATCAGAAAGAAAAAGGAGTCTGGTCTATATTTGGAATAAAAACGAAATTCCAAAAAACTTCTGTTCCATTAACAATATTCCATCAACGTCAAATAGAGTTGAATTAATATATATATTTTATTTTGTTTGTAAGCACATTTTTGTTAAAATTAGACTAATTTTTTATTGGCTGCATTACCCTCATTTAATATTTTTGAACAAACGTGTTATATGATATACTTATATAGCACCAATATGATAGGTGATGACAAATAAAACGTTTTGTGAATCATATTATATTTATTTTTAAACATATTCAATAGTTTTCTATAGAAAAGGTATTTTAATGCATTTTGCATATTTGACAAGATATAACAAGAAATTTTCTATAAAAATTTTGAAGTTAAGTACTAAATAATTATTTATATTAATGATAACCATTACTTATTGAGAATATAATATATTTTATTTAGTCTACTAGTGTCTAAAATTGGAAAACATTTATTAATTTTTTAACATATTCAACAGTTTTGTATAGAATTTCGATACATTTTGAATATTTTGCATTTAGGCGAATTTTACTTAAAATGGGAGCAACAATTATTTATTTATTAACATTTCAGAACGAAATAGACTAATCTGGTCTATCTTCTTAAAATAAAAATAACTTTCCGAAAGACTACTGACTTCTTTAGAATACTCGATCAATGTCAAATAATGTTGAATTAACAACACAATTTTGTTTATTTGCATATTTTCGCTAAAATTAGGTTAAGTTATTATTAGCATAAAATCATTTACCCTCACTCAATATTTTTGACCAAACGTATTAAACTATATACTTACCACTACTATTATATTGCACAAATATCTTTGGTGAGTACAAATAAAACTTTAAAACTTTAGTCAAAGTTTTGTGAATCACATTTTATTTATCTTCACAACATAACACATGCATTAAATTTATCATTTAATGCATTTCGAATATTTGAATAAGATATAACATGTTAACATTTCCTACAAAGCAGAAATATTAAACTAAAACAAGTTGCTTATTAAATACTTTATATTTAACAATAAAGTGTATTTATTGAAAATGGCATATTAAGTCGTGTTAAGTACAAACAAATACCACATAATATACAAATACAACAAGCAGTGATTTTTCTATATTGTATAACGACCTACTGTGAATAAAATGCAAAGCGGTTGCAGTATTGTGACAATAAAAGCATACTGTTCTAGGAGACACTGTTGAATTGTAGTCTTCACGAAAGAGTCATTTTAGTATAAATACAAGTACTTAACTAGTTAGTTTAGTAGTTACAGTTCTATAGTTGAGGTTATATCATCTTCATTCTTATTGTCAACCAAAAATATTTTGGCTTCATGAAGCACTTTATTTAAAGTACTTAAAATAATATACCCGACCCCACTGGTAGTTTTATACAAGTCTTGTTTGAACACAATATTTTTTTTAATGAACACATTGCACAAAAACACTTGAAAGTTCAAGTCTTCTAACAGAATCACAGACATACTTTGGTACCCTTCAGATGGTTCATTTAAATAGAAAAAGCACAAAGTTCCTTCCTTTCTGTCCAACTATGCATCCTCAAGCACATTAATCTTTATATCAGCTTTTTAGCAAAGTAAATGAGATTGCTTCATTTCATTGTAAGTAGTTGCTGTTGCTCTATCCAAACTTTCAGCAATAGCGGTTTCCCCTTTCCATTTCACGACATTCGATCTTCGATCACATATAAATATATAAGGGGGTCTTTGATCTTTCTGCGTTTAGTGTGGACGTTCTCGGAGAAGGACATCAACTTTACCTAAATATGGAGGACATCCAGGTAGCTTACTTGAAATCTCCCACAAGAAACCATTACGAAATATAATTACGTTATAAAATAATTAAATAAATGAAAAAAAAACCAGTGAAAAATATTAATGTAAACAAATAAGTCGTAAGCATAGATAAATATTGGTCGTAAGCAGTGTTGCCGCTGGCAGGAAATGAAATTATGTGATGGCTAAGCCAAAATTATCAGATTTTGATGTAAATTATGTTAAAACAGAAGATGGCGGGACCAGCAAAATATCTTCTGATTCGCCGTGAGGTTCGTTTTTTTGGAACCATCCGCCGAGTCCTCCCGCCTAACGAGTCCTGGGCTTGCGCGCGCATCACATTGTTTACATCTGTATTTTTTTTCACTTCACGTAAAAAAAACAAGTCTTGCTGCTGGATTCGAACCCGGGTCGCCTTGTCACAAACACAGCATCTAACCACTGCACCAAGAGATCCGCTGGAAGCTTCCTTGGACCATAAAGACATCTATTTTTCAGAAATGTATTTATGATGCGCGCGCAAGCCCAGTACTCGGCAGGCCGGAGGACAGCAGATACTTAAAAAAAAAGGTTTGCGATTCGCCGTTTATAAAAAATTTAAAATGTTGCTCTTACTTACGCCATGAACAAAGAGATGGTGACGAAAACAAAGCGATGTTACAGTGGCTTTGGAGATCTTGTAGCCTATAGCAATACCTCCTAACGTATTGACTGTAGGCGCTCTTAAAGTCTTAAAGTCACTGAATAGGTATCCACCAAAAAATCATTGCGAGCAAACGTTTGCAGTTCTATTATTGACAATCGTCTCCACCAGCCAATTATTCGCAAACAACTGTACCCAAAAAAGCTAAGCGCTCACACAAACAACAAATCCCTTTGATGTACCGACACCGCTCGGAACACGACCAAATGATTGCAAACGTTCGCTAATGCGTGTGATAAACGTCTCCACCAAACAAACATGGAGTTTACAAACAATCGCAAACGTTTTGCGCGCTTGGTGGATACGCACGTTTAGATGTCTCCCACTCGAATCGGTGGTTACAGTGGCTCTATCTTGTATAGAACTGCTGTATCGGTGGTTTTCTACTGCCTCCCTCTATTTTCAAGTAATAAAAGCTAGGCATACAGTTAGAGAATATTTATACGAGATGGGGCCTTTTAAATACTTTAAATCTTACAGAGCCTTTTTGTATAAGGCTACTGTATTAAATATCAAATTATATTATTGGCAGAATAAATTGTCTGTTAAAATTATGTTAAAATTGATAATTATGCCATCTTCAAATTTTGTATCAGACTGCTGGCAAAATTATGTTAAAATCTGATAATTATGTGACAATCGGCAACACTGGTCGTAAGTCGACCATCGATTCGGTCGTAGCATGATGACTCATCGTCGGTCTTCGCCCAAAACCCCAAAACCGGCTGCTTCATGGCCTTGTAGTGTAGGTGGCGTTGGTCCGTACCGCATCAGAGGGCTTCAGAGCTGAGCGCGCAATACATTGTTGACAAACACCATATCTATAGGATCTAGCCAATTGCTGTCAACTGGTCCGTAGCTCAGTGGTTGGATGCTGAGTGCAATACAGGGCTCGAGTTCAATTCTAGTGGCAAAACATGTTTTTTTTAAATTTTAATATTGTGTAAAAGGTTTTTTCTTGATTTTGGGCATGCCTTGGGTTAGTTTCTGTTGGTTGCGCCCCAGTAGCGAGCAAAGCGAGCGGAGGACCATGCGTGATGTGTAATATTAGACATTTTTGTCAACAATGTGAAGCGCGCGCAATTCTGAAGCGCTTTGATGTGGTAGGGGCTAGGGGCAACGTCGTGTCACTTTTGAGCCTTCACTCATACGTACGTGCTAATTCATATATTTCTCAAAGTTCTTTTTTCTTGGTTTTGTGCATTTCCCAGGGTTAGTTTTGTTTGGTTGCGCCCGGAGCGAGCGGAGGGCCACGCGTAAAGTGAAATATTTTAACACCAGGCTGCTGCCAAATGCGCAGGTCCGAAAGTCGAACATTTGCTGTAGGTAGACGCGAGTGATTCTAGGCCTGATATGTGATCACGAATCCGTTGTACCGACGTGACCATCAACATACAATCACAGCTTACACACACAAAGCTGTGATCCAATTGTCTATCAGGAGAGCGACTTGACTCTACGTCAAGGTCACGGTTAAGGTGGATGACAGTTTGCTTGCTTGTTTATGGCTTTGCTTCTAGGCAATTGCCAGCTGGATGACAGTTAGAAGTGTTTACGTGGGTGGACTTTTATGGATTTCGTTGCGAAGCTTCGAGCATATTTAGGAAAAGGCTTTCAATTTTCGATATATTGTTTTCAGCAAGCCTGGTGGTGCAGTGGTTAAACTCTGGAACGCTGCGTGAATGCAATAATAGTCAATACTTCATATGAATCATAAATATGACAAACATGCGCGAAGCTTCGCAGCGATGTACATTGATGATGATATAATTTATTTCGATTATTTATATAGGACAACTGCAAAGCTTAGTATAAGCATGTCTAGATACTATATTATACTATACTATCTACTACTACTGGTTGTTACGCCTGACGTTGTTCTTTCAACGTCGTGGTCAACCTGTATGACACGCGGAGAGGGCTGTTCTTTTCTTATAGCCTACATAAAAAAAAACTAAGGGTAGCAGTACTGCTGGAAGCTTGATTGCTACATGGGAGTATACCCTTCAACGTCGCTTATTTCTTTAGTTGGCGGGAGCTGGAGTTTCGTAGTACTTTATTAGGTGTGTAATATATTGTCGGGCTGTTTATGTAAGGAAAAGTTACATAAAAAAAACCTTACTTGAATTGCCCTCAGGGAGCAGGAGGTCATAATTCTAAAAGACAGCACACTATGTACAACATATACATTATATACAAGAACTATGTACAAAATGTTAATGGCTTGTATTATACAAGTCAACTCCAGTATGCTATCATAACATCAAGGTACATGGTTTGAATCCCGCGGATCAGGCTGCGGAATAACGGATACTTCGGTGGTTATAAGTCAAGTGATACAGCAAGTGCTGGTTGCTGGTGCATATTTATAAGAGAAGTGGAACCTCTAGCAAGCCCCGCCCCCATGTCCTAACATGGTCGGCTGGCCAATCAGGTAGCAGGGGTGCTCATTGCCCGCGAAGACAATAAGCTTCTGCTCTCCTGATGCTTACTGATTTTCAGAGTAATGTAAAATTGGGCTAAAAGGCTGTAAAAGTTATGAGAAAGGTGAAATTTAAGTGTTAATGTTGGGATTTAGGGAAAAATGAGTATTACTGAGCTAAGGCGGTCTTAGTTGCCTGTAATATAAGGAAATCTCCTTATATATTGGGCCGTGGGTGGTGTGTTGTTCGTGGTCGTACCTCATCTCGGCAATATGGGCCGTCAGCGGCGATCCCTTAATCTGATGCGAGAAGAATCTGCATGCGAGGTCGTTGATGTGATCCTCAACGCAGTCAACTCTAGCCCACGCATGCAGATCCGTAGTTCTAACCCGCTCAAGCAGAGTAAGGGAGAACGCCGCTCTCAGGTATCTATTTTGTATAACTTGTAGTTTTCGCAAATGAGTCCTGGCCACCGAACACCACACCGGGGCGCCATACAGGAGCGCAGGCCTTATTACTGACTTATATAACGTCAACTTGTTTGTAGGGCTTAGGTAGGACTTGCCTGCCACTAGCAAGTTCAGACCCCTTTTAATCCCTTCATTTTTATTTATAATTGCGGAGACATGCTTACTGAAATTGAGTTTATTGTCTAGGGTTGGTCCCAGGTATTTTACCTGGGTCTTAGGTATGACTGGCGTGTTCCCTATTATAAGAGGCGTAACATCAATGTCCCTCCTCTTACGAGTGATCACGACGAGTTCAGTTTTGCTCGTATTGAGGGTGACCTTCCACCTCTCATAATAAGGAACAAGCACGTTCATATGATTACCTAGTCTTGACTTTGCCACCTCGGCTATGGGATCTCGGGAATAAATCGCCGTGTCGTCGGCAAAGAGGGCATTGCGGGTTTCAGGATGTGACGGAAAATCTGCTATGAAAAGATTGAAAAGCAGCGGCGATAGAACCGTGCCCTGTGGCACCTCTGCGCGCAGTCTCCTTCTCGCAGAAGTATGCGTTCCTACTCTGGTCACGAAAGTGCGTCCGGCAAGGTATGATTCAATGAGTGAGATTATATGCAGCGATAAGCTGTATTTCGCTAACAGTTTGTAAAGCAACCCCTCATGCCATACCCTGTCGAACGCCTTCTCAATGTCCAGGAACAGTATTGCAGTTGATTGCCTGTTATTGAATCCCTCATAGACATCAGAAGCGATCTTCGCGGCAAGCATGACGGTGCTATGCCGGCCGCGAAAACCGAACTGTTCCGGGGGGATGATATTCAGCCGCTCGACTGCCCTGTTGACCCTCGGCAAGATTAGCTTTTCAGCCATCTTCCCGAGGGTATTCAACAGGGATATCGGCCGGTAAGAAGATGTCTTTACCCGGTTTCAGGAAGGGAATTACGCGCGCTGCTTTCCAGGATTTAGGGAAATGATGGATTAGTGACTTTTTAGGTAAATTTTTAAGGACTACGTTCGGAATGTTGTCCGGGCCAGGAGCTTTATTTCTCGGAAAACGGCAGAGAGCTTTGCGAAGTTGCGCCGGCGTGACTCTCAATTTATCAAGTACTGACGGAGGGATAGGATATTTATGTTCGCGAAAAGTGCTTACAGTGAGGCTGTATTGCACTTGCTCAGGGAGAATGTCAGGCGACTCGCTGCAGACGCCCTCCAAGTAGTCCGCGAAGGCCTCTGCTTTTCCCCGATCATTCACTATGTCAGCGCCACGGTGTCTGTTCACGGGTACTTGCGTATTACCTCCACGGACTTTCCTGGCCAACTTCCACAGCGAGCCGTCTTCCCTGTTTATTGTATTCATGTAATCAAGCCATGCTTGGTTACGATGTTCCCGTATTTCTATCCTAATTGCCTCCATCAGCGCATTGATACGAGCGGATCCCATTTGTGTCCGGTTTCTCTGCCATCGACGTCGAAAGCGGTTTCTGAGTGAAATAAGTTCAAGGATAGGTTCGGGAAGTGATTCTGTTCTAGGGCGGATGGCAACCCTAGGGCACATAGCATCACGGATGAGCTGGATGTTTGTAGTAAGCTTTTCTACTTCATTCTCGAACTCCTGGATTGTTTCTATTTGTTCAGGGACGACAGTTACCTCATTCAACCTCCCTCGAAACACCCTCCAGTCAAGATTCCTGTAGGAAACGACGGTGTCACTCGTCGAGGGGACCCTATGGTACAGGCTAATTTTGATCGGAAGGTGGTCCGAGTTTAAGGTGTTAATTTCTAGTAACTGGGTGGTTCTTATCGCTCCCCTAGTAATAGCAACATCCAGGAACGAGTCGCTTCGAAGATATGTAGGGTTTGGAGTTCTATGAAAGGACATTTCCAGATTATTTTCGATTATCCCCTGTTAGTTACGCCGTCCCAAGCAGCGTGTGTGGCGTCCAAGTCGCCGATCAGCAGGGAATCTCTATTTTGCGGTAATAATGCAAGGAGATCGTTTGCCGTGAGGCGGAGGGCCGGGGGCGCGTAGCAGCCACATACACGCAGGCCGCTCTCCAGTTCAATACTGACGTGTTCTATTGCAGAGCGCACGTTATATACTCGCCTATAGCGAAGTGACCTATGTATGAGGCAGGCCACGCCTGCTCCTGCTCGATCGGGCCTATCAAATCTCTCAATATTTTAGTTCCTAACTTTAAGCGTAAAGTTAGGATCTAAATACGTTTCGTTGAGAAAAACAATCTGACAATTGGAGGTTTGCATAAAATTACGAAATTCGCCCATTTTGGACCTGATGCCGTGACAGTTCCAACATTAAAATACCACATAGACTCTTGTATGAAAGTTGGCTCATTGCATTTTAACTTTTTCGGTATACGTATTAAATGTGCTACATATGCAAATTTAATTTTCTTTCTGTAATTGGATATTTCCCACACAGTTTCTCTCTTTAAATTCTTACACATAAGTAAGTATAAGTCTAAAAGAGAGGTTTCTGAATTTTTCTTTACGGTACCTAGTTACCTACTTTAAAAATTGACAAAACTAGCAGCAGCAACTAGCAAAAAAGCTATTATAAATGTAAATAAAAATTAAAAATAAATAAAAAAGAACTTGATGTGCATGTCAAAACACACACGGA
>JAEQML010078352.1:0-12476 GCA_016904865.1 Pissodes strobi | reverse complement strand
CAGCAAATCAGCATGCCCAGGACACTGAGCTGATGAGCGCTCAGTTCTAAATACAACAAAGGACGATTTCTCTGCATTTAGTATACGGTTGCTCTCCTCAAACCATCTTCCCACCAAACTGAAGCTCTGCCGTCCCAGCTCCAAAGCCTCATCAACGGAGGGTGCTCAGCATAGTTAACCACCAAACCTGTCTCGTCTGACACACAGGAGCCCAAGTCATTCATGTAGCACACAAAAAGCAAAGGACCAAGCACACTACCTGTGGTACACCCATGGAAAGCAATAAGTCCCCAGAGTAGTAGTTACGACCATTCCTCTGAACAACAACCCTTTGTGTACGATTCTGTAGAGACGACCGGATCCACGCCAGAGGGGGCCCCTCACTCCATAGTGTTCAAGCTTGCTAAAGAGAATTGAATGATCTAAGTTGCCAAAAGTTTTTGATAGGTCCAGAAAGGAGTCCAGTGCAAGTTCACCTCTTTCAAAGCCAGACAGTATCGCACCCACAAAACCATACACAGCAGTGTTTATAGATTTTCCCTCCAAAAAGCCATGCTGACTAGGCCTTATTAAATTTTGAGACATAAAAAAATTCACAAGACGGGAATGCATTGCCTTTTCAAAGATCTTTGAAAAGGATGGTAATATAGGTCTATAATTTTCAGGAAGAGATGGGTCTCCTTTCTTAAAAAGAGATTTAACTAAAGCTGATTTCCGATTATCGGGAAAAACACCTACACTGAAAGAATTGTTAATAATATAGCAAAGAGAAGGGATTGGTTCGTCCTTGCATTCCCTAACAATATTTGTTGAAATCTCATCCAACCCTGAACTTTTTTTTATTTTTTAATTCGTTGATGATGTTAAAAATTTCTAGACGACTAACTGGATACACAAACATACATTTATCATTATACAAGATCCTTGAAACATGGTTCTCTCCATGTACATGCAAACCATTAACCAACTGAGAAGCCGCATTAACCATATGATTATTAAGGGTATCACATACTTGAGTGGTGCACTCGGAATGCCAATTTCATTAACTCCCCTAGATTTACCAGTTATGTCCCGCATAACCTGCCAGGAGCACTTAGATTTATTATCGCTATTAATGATTTTCTAAGAATAAAATTATTTTCTTGATTCCTGCAAGACGCATTGTTATACCCACGCTTGGCTGCCCTATAGGCGTCTTTGTACCGGTCGTCAGCTTTACTTAAGTCCAACAATAAATCACGTTGATCTTTACAGTCAATCACCTTTGGTGAATTATAGTAAGCCCTTGCATTTCTACCAGGAACCCTAATCCTTCTAATAGGAAAACAGCAGTCAAAAATAGGAACAACTATCTGCATAAATGCATTCCACTCTGCATTCACATCCATAACATCAACCTCAGACAGCAGCTGCCAATCCTGTTCACACAACAAATATTTAAAGTGCTGCTTACCTTGCCGATTGAAAACCCTCCGATCAAAGATGTTAAACCCTTCAACTCAAAAGAAATTAGCTGACATGTATGATCCGAGATGTGCGTGTTCAGTACTCTGGACAAGAATGAACCAGA
This sequence comes from Pissodes strobi, assembly GCA_016904865.1. Classification (NCBI taxonomy): domain Eukaryota; kingdom Metazoa; phylum Arthropoda; class Insecta; order Coleoptera; family Curculionidae; genus Pissodes; species Pissodes strobi. The sequence continues at coordinate 10,906 of JAEQML010078352.1, read as the reverse complement.
GTTAGTATAGATGTTGTTGATACAGGACTTAGAACTCCCACTTATTCTGGTGCACTCCTGAATAGAAGGAAAGACACCAAATGAGCCCAAAAGGGTCCACTTTGTCAGCTGACGCTTCAAAACGTAATATGATTTTAAAACGCTTTTGCACTTGTTTTAAATTTCATTATTTTTTAGTCCAATCTAAACTGATTATATGAACCAAAATGATGACAAATACTGAGACCTGACTTGATTAGGAATATTTTACTGGTATGCCCATATAAAAACCTATGAAAAATATTAACTAAAACAGAGTTTTATCAACAATACTGAAACAGAATTATTGCACTCGACGCGCGGTTCAGAAGATGACTAAAACGCATCAGGAGATCTGAGTTTGAAATTCTGTTTCGGTATTGTGGATAAAACTCTGTTTTAGTCCATTTTGCCGAAGGTTCCAAATCCCAACATAATATGAAACATATTTTTAAGAAGCGTATTATGTAACATGATGTTGGTCAATTTGCCTTGAGAGCGAAGGTCAGTGCAGTAATAGGGTAAAGAAGCAAAATTATGGCATTGCTTTTGCCCAGGGCGTATTACAGTACGATGCTTTTTGATTTAATCTAGGTCTATGTTTATGTTGTTGATGCATTTTGTGTGATTGTTTAGTGTCCTTGTGTCCTGTATTAAATAGTTTGTATCGTTTGAAACATTTTACTACTCGGAGTGGTCACTGGCATTTGTATATATAAATTTAACTTGTCTTTGAGAATGATTTTACCCTTGTTCGGTCACCACACAATTTATCGATTTTTGTCATGTAGTATTTTATTCAGTGATATCCTTTAAGGATGTTGGGCCGTTTTTTTATTTATCACTTTTCTAGTTTCAGGGAGCTAGAGAGATTAACCAATCAAGCAGCGAAAATCCAAAAGTGTCGGCACCAGTTCCAAAATATTTGAATAAATTATATACAAATGATACATAAGTAAATTTAAATCTTACCGTGTCCCTGTGCGGCAACAGATCTTTACGTATCCGGAAGAAGTTCTTTCCAAATTGCCTCAGCCCTTTGACAAATCTCTTTGTCTCTTCTTCGCTCCACTTCTTGTCGATGCCTTTAGGAACCGGGCACTTTACCAATGCTTGCAACGCCCTTCCTGGATCATATCCGGAATCATGCAGCTAAATAAAAAATATATATACAGAGTGTAGTGAGAATTGGCAACAAAATGGAAAGCATCTTTATCATTAACTTTATTTAATATAATCAATGAGAAATAGACCAAAAAAAAATGAAATATCCTATCGAGCTTTTTTGCTTGTACCTGCAGTTCTTCGTTTGGAAACACTATAAGGAAATTACAAATAGATTTCGCTGTAATACTTACCACATCTAATGCGTTGATAGTGGTGTCGTCTCTGGAGGCGGCGTTAGCGCCATCTTCCGGACATCCTCCGTCACACATTCCCGCGAAGGCAGCCATGCTTCGCGCAGCACGAAGGTACATCAACAGATCGGAGTCCATGGTCATTGCCGGTACCCACCTGCAGCAAGGAAAAATAATACATAGGAATGTAACCAAAGTGTGTTTCTGCCGAAGCGTTATCTTAATATCAGTTTTGATCAAGTAAAATCCATCGTTTTTGTTAGTATCCAACCCTTCGTGGTACTTTTGTTTGCAGATATAATAATTGCTTTGAATCCTACTCACCTTAGTTCCTCCCTAATATGAGTGTCTTCTGGATCCGGGGGCAGTTGTTCTGGAGAAACACCGGGCCTGTATTCCGGTAGCCGGGCCTGTACATGAACAGTTGAATCGTACATATTTGCTGTGTATATGGTTATGCTAATTCCAATTTTTTTTTTACCACTCTAATCCCAAAATATCTAACTAACCTAACACATCGACAAAAGCAACACTCGTGGAACGTAAAATATGTCGATAGAATAGAACATTTTGAACTACATTTTGGTGTTAGTTCGTAGAATCATCAACGAACAGACAGTATGTATATTAAAAAAAAAAAAATGGATTGTCTCTGTACAAACCCAAAAAAAGATAGGAAAATATACTGAGCATTCAAAATAACAACCATGGAATATATCGCAAAAATATGCCTAGACATTAAAGAATCAAATTGTTAGAATATAATAACTTTTAGGACTATTTAGGGATCATCTGTATGTAGAAGTAGACAAATGAAATCTATGGACAAATATTTTAAGCACACAGTTTATTTTCTGCATATTTGAAATCAAGATTCATGAAAGGCCAAGTAGTATACGTCTAAAATAAGGATGACCTTAAATATTTTCTTGTTTACATGAAAATGGACCGGTAATTTTACCTCATTATATAACCCCTATAGGTATTGGTATAAAATTCAAGATTATATTTAAGGACAACCCCTTTTTCTTCGTGAATACTCACTACCAAAGATTCAAACAATAGGCAAGTCCTGGACTTTTGAATCCAGCCAAAAGCTGACTATTTATTATTTGATAGTGTATATATTCACTTCAATATTAACTATTATACTATACAAATCTACATCCCTTACTCTACTTCTACAACCTACGAAACACACAGTTGCACCGGCCGAATGATACGTCTTCAGTATGTTCGTTCCGGCCAGTGGCCTCCGTTTCCAATAATTCCGTCTACCATGCTTTTTCTGTTAAGCTGACACGCAGATCCCGAGATACTCGTGCAAAAAATCACGTCAAGTCATGCCAATGGACGGGAGAGTTGTTATTTACAAGGGACGGCCGCTTACAGTAAGGTTAACGATAAATCAGCTAAATTTAGGAATGATTCCAAATCAACACACAGAAGTAAACATGTAATTGAAGAATCGAAGAGCAGCAAAATGGTACATTCAACACTTATATACCATGCCAAGTATACGCGGCATTCAGGATAGTATTAACAGCACCTCTACTAGTAATCATGAAATAGTACCATAGTTGATTTACTATTAAAGGAGAGGAAGATACTTCTGGAGGCAAGAGGGAAGAATGTAACAGAAAGCTGCAGATGCTGATTTTAGCTTTAGATGAAACTAGATCAGGGTGAATTTGTAATTGGAAGCATGCTGAGAAATAAGACAACTTAAAGGGAAATGCAGTGATCTATGTGCAACATTCTGAAAAACCAAATGGAAAAGAAAGATAGCCAAAGAGAAGAATAATTGCTGACATATTGGGTAGGGAAGAGAAGACAGCCACTATACGCCAATGGGTACAGGCATGTCTGGAAATTAGGATAGTGACATTTGCGGCAAATTGGTTTTTATTGAATAAAAACAACAAACGTAATACCGAAATTTCTGAACAAAATGTGAATAGTTGACTAAAGAAATAAAATATAGACCAAGCAGACATATTAATATTATAGCTAAAGCAGGTAGAGGGCGTCTCAACAGTGGAGTTTTATCTCCACTGTTGTATGCCATTCTGTGGTGTGAGGAACATTTACTTTGAAGAGAAGGCATATAGCTCTCAACATCGTGAATGACTGGTGTAAACCAAAACTGGGGTCTAAGACCTAAGATTATTAACTAGGGTAATGAGACTTATGATAACACATGGATCAGTGACTTGGTGGAGAGAGGTCAGGCAAGTGGAGGCAATTGAATGACGTACATGCTAAGCAATTCATTAAGAGATCCTCAGCAAAGCTCACAGCCGACTTACAAAGTCACAAGAGAAATATTCAGAATGATGGGTAAGTAGGTAAGTTTGATGTTTGGCAGATGAACCTCTATGTAGGTTTTGCCAAATAGGGGGAAACCAATCCAGTAGCTATATGCATCACTGAAGGGTCATGATCGAGGCTGTGCAATATAATCAGACCGATAACTGATCTTACCTGAAAAACCTAATCTAATATTGAATTTGTTTAAAAATCGCAACGCTTACTGCAAGCAGCCGATGATAGAAATATATATAGGGTTAAAAGTAGAGTTGCAAGTCCCAACTGACTAAAAGAGAAAATAATTGAATTGAACAAAAAGTAGAAAATTTTGTGGTTACCGTGTGTTCGTTCGGGTTGGTCAACGTACATAAATGTCTTTTACCTGATTGCCGGGACCCACCCTGATCTCGCCTTGGATTTGCGCCATTTCGCTGCCGATTTGGATAGCCTGGTCCGGGTGGAACGACTCTGATAGATTGCAAATTGCTGTAATAAAACGAGTAATTACTAAATAACAAATCTATCTTAAAATAGATCAAAATTAACTAGAAGTAACTGTCTTTACTCGATGCTGTATACATCAATGTCGATGTTTCAGACATTTTTGTGTGTATATGCCCATTTTACAACACGAAAACATTTATTATCGCATAACTGACGGCCAAGAGTGACTGTACGGTGAAAAACACACGACAGCACCGACACATTAAACAAACACGCTCCTGTTTATCAATTTAAATTTTCGACATTATTCATTTTTATGGGCACATCTACGTTAAGTAACGTCTCTAGTATAAAGTCGTAAAACATATTTATTGCTCGCCGTAAAAATTAAAGAGGAAAAACATGACACGAATTAAGCCGCTGTTAAAATCTGACAAAATAACTATTCTCGAGCTTTATACACGGTTTGAATCGCTAACTAGGTTACACGCTACTGTAAGTGGCCATATTTTATGGGGTGTAAAATATACACGGCAGATTTCGCATGTTAGTAATGTCCAAAAACGCTGTAATTATCTAATAACGAGAGTGTTCTTAGGTCCTAGAACCTATTGTTTTGGCAAGTAACTCCCGAAAGTGAGGCTCAAACAGTAGTTGTCGCCTGTAATCAATCAGGTGGCGGACGATTTTACGCTGAATTTCATCATGTCCGTGATGATTTCCTAAACGAAACTGATTTTCAAATAGAGTTCGTCAAATTCTAAAACTAATCAATCGATGCAAATAACGTTCAAACTATAAAAACGTGCGAACACTATAAAACTCTCTTTATCTCAGGGCTATGAAGCGGAACGTTTCTATTAAAACGCGTCTATTTGTAATTTAACCGCAACATTTTTAGCCAAATCACCTCACACGACGTTTTCGTTTTAATCGCTTGTAAACTGCGAACCCATTAATTTTACCACGAAAACATTGTTTGCTCAAGCTGAACATTTATAACTGAGATAAATTATTAAAATATTAATTTTTTTTACCTATGTCTGAGAATGATTTATTAATGTTAATAACTCATAAACAGCCGTTTAAAAAACTTTCGTGGCGGTGCAAAACCATCATTAGCCAAAAATTTCGTCAGTAACATACCAAAATTGACTCTGTCAAAGGCCTTGGAGAAGTCTCTATAATGATGCAATTCTACAAAGCTTCAAATTGGAGATTATTTACTACAAATTCCTGGCGCTTTTTAAGATTCCAGCTCATCAAAATTCATGAACAACCTTCTCAATCCGATCGGAAAATGCTAGGCACTATGCTATTCCTCAACTTCTGGTATGGGAAAATAATAAAACGAATAAACCATTTTGGTGAAGCTTGATTGCGCGCCTTTCTTATGAAAATAGAGGAAGTGGCTTTTTCTTTTTAAATTTCCTGTCAAGAATAATTAATTATACTCAAGTGACGCGTAACGCTGAAAGTTAAACGTTCATGTGAAAAGTAGGCTTTAGAAGTCCTATCGTTTCATTGTCACCATGGGAATGTGCTTGTTGACCACACGCCAGAAGCTCATCCGTGGGTACAAAACAGAATATTTATACCTACTACTAATATGACCTACGGTGATAGTGGAAGTATTCTCTTTCAGTTCAGCTCTACACCCTCTATGTGATCGCTGTTGCATCATATCCGGAATATAACGACGACACATAGCGCGCGCGGGTTCGCTCGGTCTCTTTCTAGCACTTGGTCGAATATCGTGCTGCTCTACTTCCGTTGGCGTTGCCGTATGCATTTGATGTTCATGTAGCACGTTTACCAGGTAACTCGTCTAAAGAAGTGTCCTTTCAACAAATAGAAAACAGTTAAGTCTGTTAAAACACGGAGAGAAACAGGACTTCTGCGCTCGTACAGTATAACTAGGCAGGTACAACATATTAAAACGTATAGGAAGTTAATTATAGCGAACGGAAGTAAAGAGAGATATATAGCGTTAAGCACAATATCCGACCAAGTGCTAAAAAGAAATCGAGAAAACCCGCGCACGCTCTAAGTCATTAAATCCCGCTCGATGCAGCAGCAGTCTCATAGTGGGCGTAGAGCTGAACAAAAAGAGAATGTTACCGCCCTCGTCCAGTGTTGTTTTAATATTTCACTTCGCGCATGGCCCCCCGCTCGCTTCGGGGGGCGTATACGTAAACTGCAGACGCGATAGGACCTCGCCATAGGGCGATCGTAATATAAATGTAGCGAGAGTAGGGCCAGGCATGAAGTCTTCAAATACTTGAAGACGAAATGTAACGGGGGTATTATATCTAACATTTATATTACAGTCGGCCTATGGTAGAAACTTAGGGGTCTGCAGTTTACGTATATGCCTCCGGGGCGCAACCAAACAAAACTAACCCAAGGCAATGCCCAAAATCAATGAACAACAACTTTGAAAAATATATGAATTAGCATGTACGCATGCATGAAGGCTCCAATATGGCGTTGCTAGACGCGAATCAAATTAAATAACCTAAAAAAATATTTTATTGTGGTTCTGATTTCTATTTGTGAAGGTATTTTCAGTATACCATTTCGTCTTTTGGGTTTTGCGAATGTAATTTTTCGTCTAATGTACACACATAATAATATACAAATATTTAAAAATTAGAGGTTATCATTTTGACAGATGACATGTAATTAACGTTAAAGTTGTTCCCACGTGGTTTCTAAATAAAACAAATCTCCATAACAATATTTTTTTATTCTTAAAATTTATTACTATTCTCATACTAAGATTACATCGAATCTGCATAAACCCACCTTTAGTCTATTCCGATACGTAATACATAATAATTTTAAATCCATGGTCTTTGTTTAGGTAAAGGTGTTAAACAAAGACAAAAATAGCGGAGATTAATTCGGTGTTAATCACTGAAAGCGCCCTGTTACAGCAGTCTACTATGCATTATTAATTTGCGTGGGTTTACACCTTCTATGTTAGAACCAATAATAAAGTTTAGAATCCGCGTGCTGTGTGTACAATGTAGATATTGTATTTATGTTATTCTACTCCAGTTTTTCTACTTCGGAGGCAAAACAAAGAGAAACAAACAAACCATACAACTTTTTGATTACCGAAAAATTTTTAAACCCGAAAAATCTAGCAACTCTTCTTGCTCAGTCATTAATGCTCTAAAGTACAAATACAATCGCCATAAACCCACCTCTAGTGATTAAAAATACATGAAAATTCTAAGTCTATCATCTTTGTTTAGCTAAAGGTGCTAAACAAAGAAAAAAATAGAGGGAATTATTTCGGTGTTAATTATTAGCATTTTAAGATCCTTTACAGGCGTAGGCGACTATGTAAAAATCGGCCTCTCCTATTGGTCGATCCGCATGGCCCTCCGCTCGCTACGGGGACTCAAGAAACGGAAACTAACCAAGTGCTAACCCAAGACATACCCAAAATAAAGAAAAAAAACTGTTTAGAAACATAATCTTTAAAAAAATATAAAAAAAGCAACGGAGTTTGAAACCGGGCCGCCGAAGTGAGACCTAACCATCTAAACCTTTCTACCACGAGGCTCTTGCCACAAACTGATTGCATCTCGAAGACATATTGTAATACGAGATGAATCGATCAATAGGAGGTCGATTTTCACTAAAAAAAAATAAAAAATGCCTACACCTATAAAGGATCTTAAAATGCTGATTATTGAAAACTTGCAGTGCGACAGCAGCCTACTATGTTTTACTAATTTTCACTGGTTTACACCTTTTGCGTCAAAACGGACAGACATTTAAAATCCACGTGCCGTGTGTACAATGTAGTGTATTTGAGTCATTTTATCCCTAAATTTTAATATATCTTTTTCACTAAATTTTCGGAAGCAAAACAAAAAAACAGCAAACAAATCACACCATTTCTTGGCTATGTTTGTACCCAACAATCTCGCAACTCTTATTCGGTTAATCCTAAAGCAGCAGTCGAGCATGCTCTTCTCGCTCTAACTAATAAAGCTGTTCGACGCCAACTAACAAAAAGTGATCATTTTCTTGACCGAAATGAACGTCGTCTAACTGCCAGAGGAGAATCGCAGCAAAAAGAGCAGACCAAATAACATCCCTATTGCATTTTCTCATCAAATTGTGACGTCATAGTTGTTTCGGGTTGGGCCGTATTTAAAAAGCTTCTGAATCTTTGTGTGAAACGAAATTGTTATTTTTCTTTTAATAAAATATGGAATCCGTTATGTAATTTCAAAAAAAGTTTAGGTTACAAAAACATTTTTTCTTGTTCTTGACAGATGTCTTGTTCTTGTAATCCGCAGATTCAACCAAAAAAGAAACGGTACAATTTATAATTTTAAGTCATCAAGATCGAAAACAGCTGAGTGGGAAGTAGAGTGACGTTTTAAATACCGTTCAAAACTGAAAACAAACGGATCATCAAATACCTAGGTATACATAACGGAATAAGCGTCTAGGGATAGGCCTAAAGTTTCGATGCGATACCGTGCATGCGTAATATGGCGATATACCGGAATTATCCATGTTTTTACGTTCTAGCGAAATTCCTTCAACGCCTCGGTGGTGTAGTAGGTAGAGGTTTTGCCTGTCATTTCTGCGCTGCGGGTTCGATTCCCGTCGGTCGCGACAAATGTTTTGTTTACCTTTTTTTAAGGTTATGTTTGTTTTTTACTAATACTTTTTTTTCTTAATTTTGGTTTAGTTTGGATTAATTCTTGTTGATTGCGCCCCCCGTAGCGAGTGGACGGCCATGCAAAGCCATAATAATACCCATTATTCTTGATTCGCCATTCCGCATGCACGGTATCGCATCGAAAATTTGGCCCTATCCCTAGACGCTTGTCATAACGGATCGTTCCCTTCGACGCGAAGTTCTGTTTAGCCTACAATTAGTTGCATCTCTATTCTGGGGGAGATATCTCTCTCTCTCTCTATCTAACTGCTCGCCTGTCAATAGCCGTATTCGATCCATCAACTCAGATCGAGCCCGATCGATCTAACTGAACTGAACCGTCTTCCCCCACTACCTAAAAGGTGAATCCGGATGCCTGTGAACCAATATACCTATAATCAATATAATTTTATTAGTTTTTTCGCATTTGCTTGGAAAATTATATCTTGTAGATTAGAAATTTGACACTTTCAGATGGCATCAAGAAACAATTTCCATATTTGACCTTGGAACTTATCTCCAATTCAATCGAACATACCTAATGTAAAACATAAACATACGAGGTACTATTGAAAAGTAAAAATAGCAATAATTTTTAAAATAAATAACTTACCGTAAATAAAATTCCTGGCTAACCGAAACTAACCTTGACTAAGTCATTACTAGTTTGTCCAATTGGGCTTGAAACTCAGTGTACAAAAAAAAATCCAGATTTTATGGACACAGTCTCATAGGTCCAAAATTGTCCATGATATCAGTAACAGGTAATTAGAAAATTTGGGATTGATTAAACCTGCCTTATCAGACGCTTTTGACTTTAAAAATGGAATAAATTTGAACATTAAGTATATCTTTTCCAGATGCGCCAATGGGAGTAAATATTCTCTGGAAGACGGTAATTTTATTTCTTCGTTGACATATTGACATTTAACGTCACAGTAGTAATATTTGCAATTATTGACTTAAGAGTTGTGTTTGAGGCAACAAACAAGTTAAGCGAAAAAACTCGTGGATCAGAGTACCTTCAATGTCGAGGGACACCACTCAATTAGTACCTGTAATAATATCTCTATTATCCAGATTATTTGAATTGATTGTCCCGATAATTTCGCCCTCAGACCCACAAAACACGTTCCGTTTCTCCCCGCATTTATTTATTTTGCTGTCTGCATTGCATGCAGGTCACCCGCCATTTACATTACAATGAAAAAAAGGAGACGAGCGATAATCGCCGAGAGATGTTTATTTTGGCGGCACTGTTCATTGCTCTCTCTCTCTCTGGCCCTGCCTATCGATTTGGGGGTTACAAAGAATTGAATAATAAGTCACACTTTTATGGGTTGTTTACGATGGGTCTTGTAAGGGGGACGCTGTAAATGCGGTTTGAGACATGGGATTGTAATCTAGGGCGTACTCAATGTTCCATAGTTGTGGTTAAAACAGAATCTGTCAGTCATTATTAGCATGAACTGGAGTAGTCCTTTGTTCAAAATGATCTAAAGTAGGGTGGGTTGTCTTCTATCCCGATTTAGCCGGGTTTATCCTGGTGATCTATTATCTATTAATCTCATGCTGACATTGACAGTTGATACCTTCAAGACACTGATTAATATAGAATGTCATTAAAGTAACAATTAATTAGTGATCTTAAATCAACTTAGAGCGAAGCTATTTCAAATTAAAGATTCTGGACATGTAAGGAGTTTTCTAAAGAGCTCATATAGATTTTTTAAATCTACTTCTACTAGTATTCGATATTTAATTTAATTAAAATTTGAAGGAAAAACTTTGCCTCTTCCAAACATGTAATAAAATAAACTAATTGCGCAACTATATTTATTTCTTCATATCGATATTAAATGTATAGTTGGAACAATTATTGCCAAAAATTCAAAATATCATTGAAACTATCACTATCAATTTTGGAAAAATGCAGTTGTTGGAATATCTGAACAGAAACTTGTACCGGGTGTTTCACTATAAATGGACCCCCCCTTTAACTTTCCCAATTGACGTTTTAGAAAAAAAACGTTCAATAAAAAAAAATAAAGAGGATGAAGTGAAGCTTTTTATGGCATAGCAC
>JAEQML010078351.1:0-12477 GCA_016904865.1 Pissodes strobi | reverse complement strand
TGTTTATTATAGAGTCCACTAACAATTTTTTTTTACTCTTAGGCATGCATTTGATTATTTAGTCTATTTTAAAGGATATTATGTTCTGAGAATTATCATTGATTTAAGATTTTAATCTTTTTATTGAATTTCAAATAATCCTGATATTGGCCAATCTAATAAACAATAATTATCCTCAATCTGAAATATTGTCATAATAAATAACACAACCATTAGCTAATAAATATCATAAAGTTAGTTTCTATTGTTAGCCCTTTGAGAATGGTCAGGAGTAGGGTTGCCAGATTTTTGCTTCAACATTAAGGGTCAAATTATCATAAATGCGAGATTTTGTTAATGTAACCAGGACAAATTAAACAAGATAAAATTAATATAGTTTTAATCGAACCCAAAACTACAAATTACATTGTATGCATATAGCGAAAACAAAATGAATAACATTTTTTATTGATTTGGTAATTTTTGTAGTACATTGCCAAAATACGTGGGATATCGGCTGTCGCGGTGGAACAATTAAATCTATGGCAAAGATACAGGATGTCTCGGGAAATACAGATAACCCTAACCACGAGATTGATTAGTTTGAGCTAGTTTAGTAGATAGACCATTCTCTTTAGGCTGTTTGCAAGATTAGCTAGTTTGAGCCAGGTTTCGATAGGACAAAGGGGAAGAATTAAAGCTCAAAAAGCACATTTTAATTTTGCTAATTATTCTTAGTTTGGAGGAATTACTTCTTTGACAAGGGCCGTAAGATTGTTAAGTTTCAGTAAGTTTTGATTAGTTTGAGTTGGTATTATTACTTTAAATAATAAAAAAAATACCTAGATCTTTATTCTTATGTCGGACATTGTATTCTCTAAAATAAGCTAGGTATTGGCTGGGGTTACCCCAGACATACTATAAGAGCTACTATCAAAAATATTCTGGGGTAATTATTTATTAAATTAGCCAATGTTAGGATTATTTAAAGTTCAATCAAAAATTAAAATCAATGTTAATTCTTTTGTCCACATTTAATACTCTATATGCTATGCTAGTGATTTTTATAGTAAGCAATTACCAATTTTGTTCACATTCACTTTTGGATACCACCTATTTTTAAATTGTTAAGAAAAGCTAAATAATTTTTATTTACTTTTCTTGGGATTAATTAGCAGCAATAATGGTGTTTGTCCTAGGCTGTTAAGTAATTCGAATCTATTCCATTTTAATTTCTTTGAAATAAATAAGAATAACTCCTTTGATCCTAGGAAATATGTTCTTTCCATTCAGAGTCTTGTCTTTTCATTCTCTTTTTATTCTTATTTCTTTCTTTTGAAAGCATATAAAAAGCATTAGATTAAATGTTTTCTTAAACAATCTATGATCAGTCTCCTATATTTTTTGTATTTAACAAATATCACTTCCTTAGTTTTAATTCATTCTAATCAAGATTCTAATACATTTTAACAATTTAAATTATAAATATAATGTAATAGGTAAATATAAATATGATATAATACTTAAATAGGTGTAAATATTATAATTTAAAGAGTGATTATTTTTGATAGTGATATGTCTGAAGCTTGTTTATTTTTTTATTTATTTAGAACAACAGCACTTACAGCTTACAGAAGATACTACCAAATAGTTCAGTACTTCATCAATCACAGTATCAACAAATAATGCAATATAAACAAATTTCAAAACATTACACACCTAATACTGTTAATGCAAGACTATAAATTACTTAATAAAATACAACACAAACAAGAATAAGTAAAAGATATGAATACTCAAAATTTCCAAGCAAGGTAGGTACATGTGGTGACAGGTCTTGAATGAGTAGTCATGCTAGTTAGATAAAAAACGTTTAGCATAGCTACTTGTGTGTAGACCACCACAGTTGAAATTCAGTGGGAACATATACATATTAAAACAACCTATAATTTGTTGGGCACTATTGTGCCCAACATCAATGCGATATCTGTGTATTGAAAGTGGATGAATTAGACGGGTGTTTTGTGATGTAGTTCGAAAATTGATCAGAGTGAGTAGATCAGAGCAATCAATCTTATTCGTGATGATTTTATAACAAACAGTATTGCTAGGAAAATTCTACAGGTCTCCACACTATCCAAGCCCAAAAGAGTCGGTCGTCGGGACCAGGCAATACAACAGTATTCAAGGTGACTCTGCACTAATTAGAAATTACATATTACCTTACTTTATGGTCATATAAAAAAATTACAGTTCTCCTCGACAAAGCCATAATCAATACTAATTTAAGATCAGAGAAAAGGAAGGGTGATAGCAGAAAGAACATGACAATTAACATTAATGGCACATAAAAAAACATCAAATCATAAAAACAAATAAAACAAACAATTCAATAGTAATAAGAAAAAAAACATAAAAATCCAACCTATTGACTCCCTACTAATATTAATGGTAATTTGGCAGTAAACGAAGTGCCCCAAAAAATATAATTCAAGGCCGCCTAGAACTGATGAATCATGAGGCTGCAGATATTTACCGAAAACACAAACAATAGCCAAGGAGGCTGGTGATTATACAATGAATAAACACACTAATCTAAAAATTAACAAATACAATAAACTAAAATTTACAACTGGGTTTCCAACCTGTTTAATTAATTTGCTCTTAAATAAGTAGAGACTGGGTAAGCCATCATGAAAAAAAAACTTGTTTAAAAGGTTCCACAGTCTCATTCCCACACCCACTGGAGAATAAAATCCAACATTTGTCCTAAATCTTGGAGGATCAATCTTAAACTGGTAATTCCTACCTATATAGGGAGGTGGCTGCAGTGCATCTTTGAGGTCCCGCAAGGAAAGAATGTCAGATTGTAATTTATAAATCATTACTTTTAAAGAAAATTCTCTACGATGATACAAAGTAGGCCATTTTAAGTTTTGCAGAGCCAAGGAAGGGCTAAAATCCCTCATAAAATTCAAATAAACCCAACGCACCGCCCTTCTCTGAACCATCTCCAAATCATTTGTAAGTCCAATCCGGTCAGGAATAGTCAGGATGCCATACAGTGGGACAATATTCAAGTATGGGTCTAACATAAGTTAAAAAAGCCTAGCTTCCCTAGAGGCCTTCTTTAAATTTTGCATGACAAAACCCAGAATTTTGTAGGCATCCTTAGCCAAGCTGGAAATTAAAAATCCCAGTGAAGGTCAGAAGCCAAATTAACTCCCAAATATTTAAGGTGTTCCACTGATCCGATTAAACTATCTAAAACTTTATAAGCAGAATTTTTGGAATTGTAATAAACTGACTTTTGGAGCCAACAATGTAGTACCTACCCTTTTAGACAATAACAGCAACCAAATCTTCATTCTTAGCAGTTTTACCTTTGTATGTTCGGAGGAAAATGAATAAATAAATAAATAATTGTTTATCCAGGGATTTTGACATTTTTAAATCAATGTTACAATAATTGTTTTGGTTATAGAATAATAAATAATTAAACACTAAGGACGATTCATTACATTATCTCCAGCAGGTGCCTGTCGGAGATTCTTTTTTCTTCTACCCTGCTAGTTCCTGGAGGCAATTCAGAATTTAATGATGCGGAAATCTTCGGGACCTGATGGCATCTCTTCAGGATTGCTTCTGGTTTTACCTGATTGTGCACAAGATGCGTTAGTCTGCCTTAAACAACTTCTAGCTTAAGGGCATTTTCCCCCTTGTTTAAAGGAGGCCATGGTTCTACCATTTCATAAGGGGGAGGGGTGATTTGGATCAGCCATGTAACTTCCGCCCAATATCCATTTTGTCAACCCTTTCAAAAATTATCGAGAAACTTACAAAGAGCAGAATTGTATCCTTTTTGCACTACCGTAACATTTTATCTACTAATCAGTTTGGCTTCCAGACTGCCAGGAGAACTCATGATGCTATTTTTACCTTCTTGGAGGGTGTGTCTATATCAATAAATAATAATAATATTTATTGGTCTGAAAAATAAAAAATTTATAGACAAGTCATACAATATAAATATAGTCTTACATCACAATTTAAAAAAGGTCCCCAATTAAAAATACAAAAATACAAAAGGTTAACAATACAATCTGATCGACACTGAACTGCTAGGGAGGCAAGTCAAGTCAAAGTGCTTTATTGTAAAGAGACAATGTTAGTCCCTATTTACAAAGCAAGTTAAAAATAATGAATGAAGAGTGAAGGCTGTGTGCATGTACGAAATGTACTAAATGAAAAAACCTTTGTATTCCATGCAAAAATTTTAATCCAAAAGGACGTCTAATCAGCGTAACAGAGCGCTTTCGGCCTTAGCCATAATCAGTGTTACTTGTCAGTTGGAACAAAAGATATCCACAAGAGGCACAAACAACATCAAAACGACAACGGTCACATCAAAATTTAAAAAACACTACATTATAAGAAAGGTTCACATAATTTAAACATTTAACAAATTAAAGCCAGACGTGGAAACCACGCTTTGATGGCATACCATATTGCGGTTGGCGAGCTTGTGCAATATGACGGTTCTTAAAAATCAATGACGCAGTCTCAAGTATGTACAGAGATGGTAGGGTAAGAAGATTTAAATCAATAAAGTATTGTTTACATGACACTCTTTGGTTGATATTGGCAATGAAGCGAACAGCCTTTTTTGCAAGACAAAAAGTATATTTTGCAAATTCTGCGTACTTGCTCCCCAAAAGGGAATGCCATACCGGAGATGTGCCTCAAATAATGAAAAATACACCATTCTAGCCATCTGTTGACCCAGTTCCTGTCTCACCACACTTACCGCAAAGCATCCAGAAGACGTCTTATCCAACCCCAAGATATGCTCCTCAAAACGAAGCTGTTTATCAACCATAGTGTTCTGTGATCGACCCAAGGCATTTGATTGTGTGGATTATGGGATACCGTTATCTAATCTCCATAAATATGGTTTCAGTTTCAGTCTTGGAATGGTTTGAGTCTTATTTGTCGCATCATACTCAGAAGGTGTTGCTTTCTGGATTTTCTTCAGGCGCTGGGGCCCTTAAATGTGGGGCACCTCAGTGTTCAGTGCTGGGACCAATTTTATTTTTGGTGCGCGTTAACGATTTGGGCTCCATCGGGCTGCGGGGCCTGATTGTTCAGTTTGCTGATGATACCACTATATTGTGGCATAATATGAATTCCGATTATGTTCACTTGCTCTGGTTGAGTCTCACATACAGTATGGTATGCCCTTTTGGGGTCTGAGTAGCAGGAATTTGTTGGGCGTTATATTTATGCTTCAGAACTCAGTTGGAATCTGTGTTTGGCTGGGTTGCCTGGCAAGCCACTCTTTTTTCGGAAAAAATACTCACCCTTTTTTCTATCTTTAACTTGGAAACAGCTGTGCAGATTCCCAAGTGTGATAGACCTCCGTCTAACACTGGACATGTGACTCATCAGGTGAATGATTTTCCTTTGCCAATTCCGACTTCCTCGCTTATGAGGAACCTGCTAATATACCTTAACCGGAAGGTCTACAATTATGTTCCTTTCTGCATCATCAGGAATGTTGCGGACATTCACTTTTAAGCGCAAATTGAAAAAGCTGCTTTTACCCAGGGCATATTACAGCATTGAGGATTTTTTGTTTTTTGGGTTTCTCTAGGTCTTTCCCTTAGTTTATGTTGTTGATGTATGTTTGTATCATTGTTTAGGGTCTAGTCTAGTGATGCACGGTCCGAATATTACCGTCAGCAGTTACGGTAATATTACGTAATATTACCATTCCCCTTGAGTAACATTCCTTTGTTACCGTAATATTCCCTAAAAGTTTCGGTAATTTTCCGGTAATATTCGGTTTAATGTTAAAATGAAAATGAAATGGAATGTTTATTAACGGATATACCATTTACAAAAATATATAATTTCAGATCTGATAATATACTATAAACCAAAATTAATTTAAAAAAAAATTTTTTTTAGTCACTAACATTACAATTTCTGTTTAGCCTTATTCCTAAAACAATTTAGGGTTGTAGAAAAAAAAATCAATATTTATAGCATTGCCGTACTCACACATTCTTCGTATTGGTCTATTCAAACCATAATTACTATTCTGATACTCCAGATAAAATACATCTTTGCATCGAGTATCTCTCTGTGGAACCCTGAATGGAATACAATGTCTAATGTTTTGCGTCTATCTTCTAAAGAAGGTAAAGCAAGCAATCGTTTAATATCTGCATAAATGATTTCTTCAGATGGAATTTTAAGTTTATAGCCAATATGTACTCGGTTACGTAGAATTCGCCGCGTTTTAAGATTTTTTGCTTGTTGCGACACACTAAAACACGTGTAGTGATAGGGCGTTGGTCCACATCACATTACATGCACAAGTTTCTTTTAAGTTTTCTTTATTGATTTTATTTTGTGATAGTGCTGGAAGTTATTGTTACCTTTTTTATATTTTTTACAACAGTTAGTAGAGTTACTATTTGTTTTTTTAAATATTTTTTATTTAAGGCTGTTTGCTATGAGTTTTGCGTTCACTGCATAGCAAAATATTCTTCTTTTTTTTTGTACTTAGGTTGAAAATTTGTATTAGACTGTGATGAAAGATTTAAGTTCAAATATTTTGGTTAACTTAATTATTAACGATCAATGTCACAGTTGAACGAATATGTGTAGGCATATCAGTTACCTCACTCTTCCTTAGGCGTTTGATCTTTCAAGATGAAAAGGGTGCGCTGAAACCTGTTTTCGACTGTAAAAACTGAGCCACTCGATACAGCCGATGGCAGATGCATACAGCTACCTGTATACGCGGGCCGACGGGACAGGAGCAATAACACCTTATGTTATTGAGTCAGTATTGGCAGGAGGCATGATATTTTAAACTTTTTGTGCAGTAACTGATATGTATATTCTTCTAACTGTGCCCAATGTTCAGTCTCAAGAACTTTACTACATTTTCTAGGTGTCTCAACAAATTATTGTCAAACTGGACACCTCCAACCACACACTTCTAGCTACATGTGTTTTCTCCAAATTAAAGGTCAACAGATTTGTGTCACACCACTTCATGACAATACAAAAATCAGGCTTTATTTAAGAAGTCAGGAAAAGGAAAGCAAACTAAGTATTCCATAAATAAATTTTAAGAACATTAAATATCCTCTTCTTTGACTATTGATGTTATTGTTTTTGCTCTAAATGACTGTAATTAATCGATTTGACAGATCGTGGTGTTACATTTAAAAGGCAATGGATAGAGCTACGAAAGTTGTAAATTTACTATGTATACTAAGTTTATGAAAGTCACAGATTATCATGGAAATACCTGTCCTAGACTTAGCAAATTGACTAAGTCAACGAAAGTTAACTTAGGTATTCAATATCTTATTATTTATTTACATAATATATAAAAAACTTACTTCAATTACTATCAATTATCCATGTCAGGTAAAAAATTATATAGGTACCTAACTTTTTGTCAGGAAAGTATTTTGTTCTTTAACACAAAAACAAAACTCATCTTCAAAGTCAATGCCTGGATATTCAGAAGACTAATACTGTACAAATCACTTTAAGTAAAATGGCTGTTGAAACGATGGTATGGTTAAGAGCTATTCAATTTGGTCAATATATGAAGAATGCAGACCAAAAAAAAACCTGAAAGAACTGGAAAATGGTCTACATGTCGAGGAACAAATCTGAATAGATCTTGATTATGTTGTTATTAGACACCTCACAAGTAATCCTCTTGTAGTCAGTAGTTTCCGAAGAATATTTCATGTATATAGTATTGAACTGTTTGATAGAATGTTCTACCCCTACAACAGAGTTCGAATGAGCCTTAGAGAGATTTGAGGCGCTCGAACTATTTCACATGAATTTCCATAGGACTATCCCTCTCACTCACCCTTGTTGAGGCCTATGCGGTTCTTGAATACTTAACGTTATTAACTTACTATGCTTTCTTTTTGTAAAAATTTATAATTTATTTTAAAATGGGATGTACCTTTATATTATCCAAATAAATCTTGAAATCGATCGAATTAGGATCTGAGATGTATTTATTTCCATTACTTTCAGACAAAAAAGGGCCCTTTGGAAATATTCAACTGATCGAGCAGCTATTGCAGCTCGATGGACTTGGGTTCAGTCTCAGATCTCAGACCTCGAATACCGAATCAGACAACATACCGAGTTGCACAAGCAGATTCGGGCGGCTAAGGGCTCTGTACAGTTAGGCGATGTTGTTATTCGTCCACAGCCAGTTCAATCTCAGTCTGAAATTGCAGGGCACCATGGTAAGACTTATAGCCTTTTCATTTATTGAATTACATACCTACTGACTTAATAAATATTGAACCCTAGCGTATTTATTTAAATGCTTAAAATGTGGTACTCACATAATAATAATAATATCTTATTGCCATCAAAATCATGCATGCATGACAAAGCAACATTATAATACTCAACACCATTTGGTGTACAATGATAATATAAGCCACTTAAATATTATATACATAACATTGATACAAAATAATATACAGGGTGCTACAAATTCGTTTCTTTGTATGGGTATCTCGAAAACCGTAAGAGATACGAGGTCGGTTAAATTGGGGCAAAGTTGCGCAATTTAAGGGTGATTGATATGCGGTCGAGAAATTTAGAAAATTCCGTCTACTTCCGGAGGAGATATCCGTAAAAAACCGAAAATCAACTATTTTATTTTTATTTTTTCCTGCCTTTGTTTGAAGAGATAAAGTAAAATAAATGTCACTTTCTTATTGCCACTTTTTCTCCTCTACAAGCTGGCGGTATCAAATTTTAAATCTGACGTTTCACTTTTGGGCCCCCTTCATCAACTTCATTTTTTTAAATACGGACCTGGAATTTTTATCTAATTTTTAAAAAGCCTTTGGTCTCCTAAAACCAACGATGTATCGCACTTATCAATAAATCAACAAATCTAGATTTTTTCCATAAGAGATAATGTGTTAAACAGAGATGGGGCGATCTTTTCTGAACCGATTTCACGTATGACAATATTAAGCTTTTGACTGGTGATATAGACTGCCCAAGTTTGCTAAATCAAGTTTCAATTTTGGTACCACAGAGACATACAAGACATAGTGACTTGCTCTTTGTCAATCATCACAGAACCAATTATGGCCAGAGTGCGCCGTTAAATAGAATGGCAAGACTTTTAAATAGATTGGATTTAGACATATTCAATGTATCTTTGAACCAATTTAACAAGTTGTCTAGATCAATAATTAATAATGCCAATGCTTAAAACACATTTCTGTCTGTGATATGTGCATTTTGGCCCTACTTCTATTATTGTGTTTGGGCACCATTTGTCTTTTTAATATTAGGTATTTGTTAGGATTTAGTGTTTGATTTGTTTTGGCTGATTGTGATGTTGCGGCCGTCCTTAGTATGTTATGAGCTTGACTGTTATAATTTTTTCACTTTTTTTGTTTTATTGTTTTATATTGACTGACATTGTTGTTAAACTGTTCATTTTAGATTTTAGGTTACCCTTAGATTTAGAGAATTAAGATGTAATTTGTAAATGGTAATACCGTATATTCAAATAAATTTGTTACCACTATCGGACAAGTGTGATACATCGTTGGTTTTGGGAGACCAAAGGCTTTTTAAAAATTAGATAAAAAACCCAGGTCCGTATTTAAAAAAAATAAGTTAATGAAGGGGGCCCGAAAGCGAAACGTCGGATTAAAATTTGATACCGCCATCTTGTAGAGGAGAGAAAGTGGCAATAAGAATGTTACATTTATTTTACTTTATCTCTTCAAACAAAGGCAGGAGAAAATAAAAATAAAATAGTTGATTTTCGTTTTTTACGGATATCTCCGGAAGTAGACGGAATTTTCTAAATTTCTCGACGGCATGTCAATCACCCTTAAATTGTGCAACTTTGCCCCAATTTAACCGACCTCGTATCTCTTACGGTTTTCGAGATACCCATACAAAGAAACGAATTTGTAGCACCCTGTATAGGACATGTAGATTAGTAAATGATAATGATAACATACCAATATAAATCAATACCTACATGCCAACAATAAAATTTAATATCAATGCAACATGTCAGCAATCAAATTTAAAAGAATAAAAATCATTTTCCAACAAAAATCCCTTAACTTTCATTTAAAACTGAGAACACCTTATGTCACAAATCATCTGATAACATGCTTTATGCTTTAATAGCTTTGTATAAAATACCCCTCTGAAAAAAACTTGGGATTATGGGGAGGCATGCTAAGTGCATCTCTGTTTCTTGTAAGAATAGACATGCTAGTTGAATATAACTCCCGAAGGTCTAAATAATTTGGGATGCGTTTTGATAAATACTACCAGTGACAGATAGTACAATGATGGTACTGTCAGTACTCCAAGTTGTGGAAAAAAGCCTTATAGAACATAGTTATTTATTTTTTAAACTGTTTAATAATAATAATATAACAACGATAATAATTGGGTCAATTGCTCTCTTCCGCACCCTAAAAATGTTAAGTGCCCTCTTTCCAGATCCCCAAAACAGATTTCCATAATTAAAATAGTATTTGCACAAGTCAAGGGCAAAGCCAGATTAAGTTAAAGTAGATTACACTGTAATATTAACATAGTATTATTGAATAGTATAAATATAATAGTATACATTAAATATGGCGCTGACTTCAATGTAGGGTATGACCCTATACCTAAATTCAGGAAGTTTCTGTATGTTAAGCAAGTTCAAATAGTACCCAATTCTGCCAGAAGCTCATCAGTAACATTTGCAAAGAAAGAGTTTAACTCATCCAGTTGCAAATCACAACCTTTCCGTTTTATCAGGTCTAAGCTTATTAATGATTTTCTAAGAAGCTTTAATTAAATTTGAATTAGTTTTAGCCTCTCTTATGCTCTCACAATATTCATTCCTTGCTTTACTCAGCCGTGGTGTTTTTGCTAGATTCTCAATCAAGAGAGAGTGTCCCCCTTTCCTCCTTTAAAGTATTTCATACCATATAATTTGTGGGCCATAACAACCATTGGTGCCGGACATATGTTGGAAATTATCTGAATACTGCATTCTTTATTATTCTCAACAAATAGAGAACTCTTTTGCTCTGCATCCATACCAACAATCTTCATTAACTTCCACTGTTATTTATCAAAACGTGTAGTACTTGCATACCATATTGTGTTATAGGTCTGTGTATGTCAGTTCCTTCTAGTTATTCCGAGTTATTCATTCTCATTTTGCAATCCAATTCATTCTCACCCCCCAGAGATTGATCAGTCAAATGCGTTTGACAGATAGTTCCTTTCATGTAGGTTAGTATGTTTTCAAAGCAGGCCTCGCTCCTAGTGGGAGTGGTAGTGGTACATCTCAAGCCGTAGGTACAAAGATATAAAGTTGATAAATTCAATTGATTGGAGTCACAAGTATAATGGCGGTTATCTTTTCTTTATAAATTAAAGTAGTATTAAAGATATTAAATAAATGTATGAAAATTTCCTAAGGCAGAACAATATATAGAAACAAAATCAAATCAAGGTCACGTGAGAATGGCATTTACAGCTCACAGTGAACTTCCACCAATATAGAAATAATATTTATTGTATTGTTATTATAGACTATGGAGCTACTTCTTTAGAAAGTACAAATGCATCAACTGCATTGAATGGATATCTTGGGCAGTTACCAGGAGCCATTGGCGGGAAAACGGTAGAAAATGGAGACTGCCAGCATTGTGCCAGGACAAGGCCACTGGCCGGTTTCAGAAAACGGCAGTTGTTACAGGTAATCATTCATTTTGTTTTTAAATAAATACCTATTTCAGGAGTTAATATAATTAATAAACTTGTAATTTATTACCGTTTATTTATTTATTCACCTCTATCTTCTACTTGTAACTTGTGATAGTATTTATAGTTTATTATCTTTTATTGAATTAATTTATTTATTTATCCTCTACTTTAACCTGTGATAGTGTTTTAATTTTTTAAATGTGTGTTAAGTTAAATTCATTTTTAATAGGCACTATTTGTAAGCTTTATTAATAAGTTACTTGTAATATTTGAACAATAAAGCATGATTTGAACTTGAATTTGAAAATATGTCTAATTTCAGTGTTTTATAGTTGTAGGAATCAGGGATGGATATTATAATACGCATAGCATACAGTAGTTTTCATCAGGATTTGAAAGAACATGTTTTTTCTTTAAATCTATTTTTGCTTAGTTTGGACAATATATATTATATATGTATATTGAGAAAGGTGACGTTAACTGGGCAACCTTAAAATTTATATGATCATGCCGAGGGTCCATTCTCGGAACCATAGTATATATTATTATGAAATGCTTGATTATATTAAATATCAATAGACGTAATAAAAGTTTTATGAAAACCGAAAACCAAAATGGCAGATGAAATTTTTATTTTTCTTAATATTGCGTTTATCCAAGCGCTAATACATACATAGA
>JAEQML010078350.1:0-12477 GCA_016904865.1 Pissodes strobi | reverse complement strand
CTCTTTACTTTGGTTAATTAGGGTGAGTCTCGGTTAGTTTGGGTTAGATTGGGTTAGTCTGGGTTAGTTTTGGAGAGTATGGACTAGTTTTGGTTAGTTTGAAGAGTGAAGAGACAAGCGCGCTTGTCTCTTTACTTTGGTTAATTAGGGTGAGTCTCGGTTAGTCTATGTTGGTTTTCGTTAGTTTTTGTTACTTTGGATTAGTGTCGGTTAGTTTGGGTTAGCTGTGGGAGTTTTCGCGTTCAAATTTATTACTAAACAGCCTCATTTATCACTTTTTTCAATTTTTGCCGTCAAAATTGCTCTGCGCAATATGTAACGTGTCACAAACACTTTAGATAGTATTACATGTCACACAAAAAAAATTGTAAAATTCAAAAAGTGCGCAAAGCAAACATTTACAGAGTTTTTTGTATTTTGGTTAGTTTTGGTTACCTGTGATTTTATGTATTTGTTAACAATTATGGTGTTACATAGATTATGATATATATTTCAGTTTGGCAACACTGCAAACATTTCCTGTTTCTGTCAATATCCTTATTGTAAATTATTATAGTTTTCGTATTGAAAGTAATGAAATTAGGAGAAAAATAATTGTAAGGTCAAGTTTTCCAAGCAAATTTTACTTTTAATCTATTCTAGACAGCATAAGCTATGGATTAAAATTGAAAAAAAACTGAAATAGTTGGGTTTATAATATTAACAGGACCCATAATAAGTATAAAGCAGACATACTCAGCATGCAAGAAGTACATATTCCTATTTCAGAACTAATATATTTTATTGTTTCAGGAGTAAAGATGATTCAGCCAAAATTAAATAGGCATGCGGTACCATCTTTGAACTTGCCAAAGAAAAGTCTTGTGGTAGAGGACACAGAAAAAAGAAAAAGTGCAGAGTGCCGTGAGAAACACGCTGCTAAAAGGCAAAAGGTGAAAGAAACTTTAAATTCACCTGTTGCTGATTACCCACTCTGTGTAGCACGTGAACACTCCAGAAGATGATCATATTTTGCAGCAAAGATCTTTTGAGGACCTCACAGAAGAAGAAAAGGTGGTGGTACACAATTTGCTGTAAATGCAAGGTCAGGGTACTTATCTTGTGGACAAAGAAGTACAGGTTAAAAGTGAGATATATTTCAAACATTTGCATCAACAATTGAAAAAGATTCGCATTTAAACTCTTTGACAGGTATTCCTACATTTAAGTTACAGGTATTCCTACATTTAAGTTACTTGACTCAATTATATATCTTATGGCTTAGTTTTATCCAGACGTAAAGAAACGAAAATTATCAATAAAAGATAGGATTATATTAGTTTTCATGAAGCTGAAAATGGCTTTAAAGTTTAATATTTTATACTTTTTGTTTAAAATATCACCAACATTATGTAGAACTATATTCATTGAATTTATATCTCATTTGGCAAATATTTTAAAAGTGTCTATTCACTGGCCTTCATTTGACGAAGTACAAAGAAATATGCCTTTATGTTTTAACGATTTTAAAAGTACGAGGATAATAATCGATTGTTTAGAAGTACCTATAGAAAAAACCGAAATGCGTATGTTGCCAAGTAATAACATATTCCCATTATAAAGGTAGGCAAACTATTATCCAGCAGGGCTAATTACTGTTGTTTCTAAAGGATGTGGTAGGAGCTCTGATAAGGCCATTTTTAGTCAGAGTAATCTAATTGATAAACTGGTGCCAAGAAGAGATAGTATTATAGTCAATAAAGGCTTTTTAATAGATGATATATGCGACCATAGATTTATTAAAATTATTAGGCCTCATTTTCTTAAAAAAGAAGTGCAATTTACAGAGGACGAATCAAAGGAAAATATTTTAATTTCAAAAGCCAGGATACACTCGAGGATACATATCGAAAGAGTCAATCAAAGAATGCGAATCTTTAACATTTTAAATACTCCCTTGCCAAATTTTTTTTAATACAAGTTTTTGATGACATTATGTTAATTATCTGCAGAATGGTAAATATGCAAACTCCAGTGCTCTCGAGTAACAAATTTTAAATAGGTGTTCTTAGTTTTTTTTATTTTGCTCTTCATATAAAGTAAGTTTAGTGTAAAATAAATGGTTGTTTTCATTAGATTTAATTTAAATAATTGGAAAACATTTATTTAATGTAACTCAATATTACAATACACTTAAGTTGTTTTATAAATACATTATAAATTAAGATTAGACTTACAGCAAGTTCCCCAAATTGGTAATAAATATCTAAGATGTGAAAGGAAGACTGTGTTATAAATATTGTGTTTGGTTTTAAAAGACAGATAATTCCTGCATTTGTATATCATAGGTAGCATTGGTAATGTTTTAGATATAATATACTCAGTTCAATTTTCACTTCATTTATTGTATTATTATAGTCTTAAACTGGTTTATTTTTCTGTTTAAGACAAATAAATTTTGTTTTGTCAGTATTGATTTTTAATGTTTCTGTCTTAAAAATAAATATATGTTCTTACTTTGTGTATGTTTTATTTATTGGCTTAGATAATGAAGAAAGGATTATTACAGATATGAAAGTAAATTTCCCATACATTTTTATATCCTTTCTGTATTTTGGTCTTCGCTAGCTGAGATTTGGTACTCCTTTATGCAATATACGAGGTAAGCAGCAAATAATCCATTAGTTTCCGACTGGTTAGTAGTATTCTATAACTTAACTAAATTGCTAATTATCTTTAACACTAGTTGGACTTCTAGTTCTTTCTTTTGGAACAACTTTTGTATATTGCCCCGTTACAGCAATGATAATAATATTATATAGTAGGCAATGTTCAATTACAGGAAAAATATGTAGGCAAGCTTTGGCAGAGACCCGCTTTTAGAACGGAATTATTGCTTTTTAAGTATTTATCTGGAAAATAAAAATATATAGTTACTGTTTAAGCTTTCATATTCAACATTGCCTTTAACCATAGGTTGTTTTTTATAGTGAAGAAAGAAAATTATATTTAAAAGCCTGGCCCTATCAAATTTTGGTTTTTACCTATATATTGTGTTTGCTTGCAGTTTATTGGATAGGTACTGTGTATTTTTAAATCGTAATAAATGAATTAACTAATCAAAGAAATAGTTTTATTTATTAGCTAACACTGCATATAATATACTATGTTTAAAACTATTTTATACTCGAACAATATATTTATTTCCACTAGAGTTTATTTTCACATACTTCATGTATCATATATTTCAAATAGAAATACTCTGAAATACCGTGTACTATTTGCCAATATTAATTAGATATGACACCAAACTACGATATTTTCACCTAAAATCACTGTAAAATTCACACAAAAATCCAAAACGACACACAAATCGGCAAATCTCACATTAGAAATGAAGACAAAACACAAAGGTGTTACTCGCTTTCCACCATGTTTGTTTACAAACGCCAGCGCCCCCAACGGTAGCTGGATTCGCGAATACCTGCTTCCCCGATCTTGACTTTTCAATTGAATTTATTTTATTGTTTGGGAAAATGGTTTTTAGCATTTTTAACACATTGATTTTTGTGTCAATTTCTTTACTAGTTTCTATTATTCATATAGGCCTAATTGAATTGGTGCAGTAGTCGAAGAAAATAGATTTGCATATGCCATTAAAAAATGGGAAAATAATAAACAATAATAAAATCCTATTTGCTAAATGTAAAACGTTTTGACTTGATATAAGTAAAATTTTACAATATAAACTGGATATTTTAACGAATTCAAAATTAGGAACACTAAAAACATATTAAATTATAAAAAAAAAATATATTTATAAAAATTGATTATTCGTTTTCTATTATTAGTCAAAAAGTAAGGTATTACAATTTTTAAACTTACAATGTTTATAGATAAAAATTAAATTTAGTTCCAATAGTAGATAGGTATAGTTATTTTATGTATTTTTTCTTTTTATAGAAAGAAGACAATTAAACATTTTCTGCAATTTTATGCTTTAATGCACCAGTATCGGTACATATAATATTGCTCCAGGCCAACAGCCAATGTTCAAAACTTTCAATCGCTTATAGCCATTATTATCATTATTACATAATTGACAATCAAATTAAATTAATATAAAATGTACTCTTCAAAATATATACTGTAGTTTATTCGCTATAATCAAGTAAATAATTTTTGAAAAAATTCGGATTTAGGATAGTGAAATAAACAACATCCGAGTAAAACTATATTTACGCGAAAATTAAACAATTCAATTGATAAAACACATCAACCTATACAACCCTTAAAACTAAAGAACAAGTATATAAGATAAAAAAATAAGCATGGAGAGTAGTGTGCTGTTTCGGGCAACTTCTGGTTTTATTCATCCCTTATTTTCAACTGATCATTTTATGTTCTCTTGTATTATTTCCCTTTGAAATAATTCATTTATTTTATCTTAGATGACAAATTTTTTCATATTAATGTTTTGTGTTATTGCCTATCAAACTTGTAAAGTTATACATGTTCTTAAAATAACTTTCTTGTATATTATAAGTTACAATTAATCACCAGTTAAGGAAATTTGAAACCATAATTATTTTTGCTATTTTTCAATCAGGAGTTGCTAATATAGCCATTGTGATAAGCTGATGTATCAAGAGATTAGATCGACTACAACTCCATAAATAAGTACTTATAAATATTACTTAAATATCGAAAAGTAATTGGACTACATTAACATAGATACAACCTAAAAGCATCACCATTTAATAAGAATCAACTAATAAATTAATTGTAATCCGTCGATTAATGTTTTATCTTTATTTAAATATAAGATGATTCACAGATCTTATTTATTAGTATTTAAAAGTTTATATATGTATATATATTTAGAATTGTCAAATCATATCATCATGTTTCCTGCCAAACAATATTGGTCCATAAAAGTTATACTTTTTAATTTAAAAAATTCAAACTCGCTAGAAAAATATTACTTTTTTACACTGTGAAAAAATACTTAATTGTAGTAAATTGGAAAAATACAATTATATAATATACATTTAAAGTTTTATGTTCCAGTTAAAAAAAACTGCAAACAACTTTTTCGAATACTAAGTAACTAAAAATAACTCTTGGAGTAATATTAAAATGTTGTTTTTTACTCCGTGAATAAAAGTGGATAGTGAATAAAAAAATTATAACGTCAATTCGCATTTTGAATATGACTTATATTGTTTATATATTAAAGTCCTTAATAAAACATTAATTATGAATTCCCGGTGGGATAAATATGAATCACCTTCAGACCAGCTTATTCGGGCAATAATTGATTTTTTTGTTTTAAAAATAAATAGTACATTGGACATCTCTACGCTTTGCTGTATTGAAAGCCATCTAAGTGGCTTTAGCATCAAATTAATGGGAGTATAACGTGTACAGAATATAGTGCGCATAGCTTTATTTCGTAGCAACTGGAGTCTTTGTATATCAGCCTTTTTACCTGATATCAACAATGAAAAACAGTAATTGAAATGCGGATATATAATGGTATTATATATAAGAACACGACTCCAGTGACTAAGAATCTCAGCTATTCTCCTAAAAAATTCTATCTTTTCCAATTTTTTTTTTCTAATATGATCTACATGTAACGAAAAATTAAGCTGATAATCCAAGACTACCCCTAAATATTAGGCTATTAGATATCTATCTTAATCCAATAATTATTTTCTAGAAATGTATTACAATTCTGCTTAGAGCCAAAAAACCATGTACTTTGTCTTTTTTTTGTAACCTAAGCCTATTTACACACAACGAATTATAAAGGATGTCAAGTTTTATTTATTTATTTATTTATTTGTCACAAGTATCAACAGCTACAAGAGCCAATTACAGATACCAACTTAGAACTAAAGAGATATACAATGAATAAAGTATACTAAGCCAAAAAGACAATAAACCTTTAAGTATAAACTAAAAACTAGTATAAAATGTACACTAAAGCAAGACATCTATGACTACATGCCAGTTTAAAAAAACATTAAAATTTCAAAATTGATTATAAGATATATAAACACTCAGAACGCACATACGAGACCTATAAAACATATTAAAAGATTACCTGGTAACTATGTCGATTTTAGTTTATTTATAATAATTTTCTTAAATTCATTAAAACTAGTCAAGTCAATGTCTATATCAGAGGCATACAAGTTAAAATAATAGCAGAGTTTATATATTGGCGAATTTTTGTAAAGATTAGTACGTGGATATGCCAAATAAAACATTCTTGAGTTGCGGGAATTTAATCTGTTAATTGCAAAAGGAAATTCTTGAAGAATATCAGGGCAATCAATTTTGTTCTTCAACATTTTAAAAACAGTACACAAGAATATTTTAATTCTCCTCTTACCCAGAGAAAGTCTATCAAACACCGCCAATAAGTGTTCATTGTCGCAACCTCTCTGGGGATAAACACCAAATTTCCTGTAGTACATGCACTGTAAAAACCTCCTTTGCACGCCCTCAATCAGTGATAACCAGACATTATATTGAGGGGACCAAATGACGGAGGCATATTCCAAGATTGGCAACACCAAGCAATCAAAAAGATGCAAACTGACCTCAAGCTAAGATCCTGGTGGATCTGGCAACAAATCCAGAAATCTTCTGAGCACTCTCAACCTTCGACAAGATATGGGAAGAAAATGAAAGGTTGGTGTCAAAAATAACTCCTAAATCATTTTGTTGGGTTACTCTTTGCAGTTGCTCATTATTTAAAAGATAATCAAAAACAATAGGGTTATTATTAAGTGTAAACGACATACAAGCACACTTACTGACATTTAACTTAAAACTGTGAATATCACACCAGTTCGCAACCTCACAAAAATCATTTTGTAAGATGTGACAATCTTCAACGGAATCTATCTCTAAAAAACACTTGAAATCATCAGCAAGTATAAGACCCTTTGCATTTTTAATTTTACGAATTATGCCGCTAATGGCTGCCAAAAATAAAAGGGGCCCAAGGTTGGAACCCTGAGGAACCCCAGAGGTGCTCTTAAAAATATATGACCTAGATCTCTTAATTTCCACATATTGAAATCTATGACTTAGGTATGCCTGAATCAATCTAATAATGTATGTAGGTACAT
This sequence comes from Pissodes strobi, assembly GCA_016904865.1. Taxonomy (NCBI): domain Eukaryota; kingdom Metazoa; phylum Arthropoda; class Insecta; order Coleoptera; family Curculionidae; genus Pissodes; species Pissodes strobi. The sequence continues at coordinate 5,350 of JAEQML010078350.1, read as the reverse complement.
CTAAATCTGACAAAGATTTTAGAATCATACAATGTCTCACCCTATCAAAAGCCTTCTCCATGTCTGTATGTATAACATCAACCTGAGATCTTTTATTGATATCTTCGTGGACATACTGGCAAAAGAAGGTGAGATTTGTGATAGTGGATTTTCTTGGTAAAAACCCGTGTTGACATGAAGTAATGCGGCCCGAAATTTCATGATATAATCGCTCAAAAATAATCAACTCAAAGACCTTAGAATGAGCTCCATCATAATACTAATCGGTCGATAATTTTTTTTTTCATGCCTAGAGCCGGATTTGTGTATAGGAAGAATTTTGCTAACTTTCCATCTATCTGGATAAGTTGCGGTTTTGAGGATTAGGTTAAAAAGATGTTTTAATGGTGGCAATAAATAATCACGACAACCTTTTAAGATATACGCTGGAATGCCATCTGGGTCAATTGCTTTGTTCGCTTTAATCCTGCTGACGGCCTTTAAGATCCTCAGAAATCAGTTGACTACAGAAAAATACATGGGCTCCGTGGGTGGACAGTCTAAATCGTTGTCGTTTATATACACTGACTTGAAAAAATTGGCAAACCCATCTGCAACCTGTTGAGAACCTGAGTAGATTCTGCCCTCAAAATTCATTTCCTCTAGAATGTCAGCAGAATCACGTAAAGACCTCACAAAAGACCAAAACATTTTGGGATTCCCCCTCAAACCAGATTCCATATCCCTCAAATAGTCAGCATAGGCAGCCTTTTGATTTCATAGTATCTACTACCTGATTAAAATCCTTCCCGCAAACACAGATCAACATATCGTCCACAAACAAACTTAGAAACATATCATTTAAAACTCGGTCTAGGTCATTGACATATAGCTCAAAAAAAGGGGGCTCAGAACCATGCCCTGCGGCACCTCTATCTCACTATCAAACGGATTTGAGGACACATTATTCACTCTAGTCACATGGGAGCGATCCTCCAGGTGATCAGTGAACCAAATAAGTGCACTGTTTGTAATTCCGTAGGCCTGTAGTTTGTGGATAAGTCTTCTACTATTGATGGTCTCAAACGCACTCTGAAGGTCAGTGAAAACGCTCAGGACAACATTTCCATCATGAACATATGAACACCATTTCGAACACACATACTGTAATGCTGACTCACACGAATGTTTTTCCCAAAAACCCGACTGACCTTTAAATAACAAGTTGTTTACCTCTAGAAACTGTCGCAGCTGTGCATACCACAATTTCCAGAATTTTGTCTATTATCGATAATAAATTAATAGGTCAATATATTCTTCTGGTTTATTTCGTCTAGGCACTTTCGGGATAGGCACAATAACACTGCTTTATTTTCCTTTGGAACTCTTCCTATTGTAAGGGATGTATTGATCAGGTGAAGTAAAGAGTACCCAAGTACATAAAAAGCAGTCTTTAAAAATTTAACTGCTCAGATTTCTTGAACCACATTTAATGGGAAAATATTTGGCACCAATGACGAAGACATACTTTGTAGGCACAGCGATCAAAGAAAGCTTTCTCGCCCAGGGGATGTTCCTTTACAAATTGATGCTCTCAAAATAGACGTTATCTGAAACAAATTAAAATCTAATGTAATTTTGACTTAATTTGTAAAGAATTTGTTTATCAAAAACTGAAACAATTTAAAAAATACAAATGTGGAACAACCCAAAAAAGTAAATTTAAAGAAATCTAAACGCGCGTGCTTTAAAAGTGCTCTTATACACTTATATCATAATATGCTATTAATTAAATCCAATATTCATTCCATACATTTGTCATCCTTCCTTATACATGCCTATCAATCAATTAATTAACTATTCAAAACTGTTCATAAACACCTAGACGTGCAACATCTGTGTATATGTACTTACGTACAAAATAAACGTTAATATTATGAGAAAGCATACTAATGGATATAAAAAAGTAGATGTAAAGATTTACCCTATCCCTATCTACATATATATGATTATTATAAAAATGTTCATCGTATTTAATTAAACCTGTTCTGTTTATTAAACTTCGAAACTGCTATTGCAATACTCTGATTTCCGACAAAAACTACAAAACAAAGGAAGTGGGTACTTTTGTACTTACCTAGAAAAAAAAAGCGTAGATAGATAATCGTAATTTACTCAGCCCAAAATTACAATCATTACAACCCAAACACAAACATTTTACAAAGTAACGCTTCTTCAACTTGAACAATGGCGGAAAATATCAAAATAAACAATGAGATATTCGAAATTATTAGGAACACTCGTCCACGCGGCTCCACTCCGCGCCGCCAGGTAACAGCCCTTGGGAATGCACCAATAGAAATGTAGGAACTCCCTCCTTGCAACGTCTCTCGTAGGAGGCGCATAGAGGAATATAAAAGTAAAGAGAGTATCCATTCCCTTGTAAAATATTGGCACCCCGTTTAATAACAACTGACAATAATGACGTATGATGTTTATTTATACGACACTGAGCTGCAACAAACTATTACAGCGTTTTTCTTAATCGAGATTAAAGCAAAGAGAGAACCCTGTAAATACATTAGTTTATCGCAGATAAATTCATAATGCGCCTGGTTGAATTAAATGCGATTATACATTAAACTTTAGGCGTTGTGTGGACCTAAAAATAGCTTAGGGTGTAAGAAAGTATACACATTTTGCATTTTGTTACAAAGTTTATTAAAAAACATGCGATAGTAAATGCAATCAAAATAACATAAAAAAATCTCTTAACAGAACAAAATAGGTAAATAGTGTTGACGTATCACAATATATTTCTAATATTTAAAAACTAATTAACTCGAATAAAACCAAAAATAAAATTTAACAGTTTTTAAATATTTCAAGAAAAAAATTCACAAAAGAAAATAGCTGCTTACCAACGGCTGCTACTCGCACCACCAATACCTCCATCCACCATCGCCCCAGAACAATTTTAAATTAAAATAATAAATTGATTAAACCGGGTTTCTTTAATCAACAACCGTCAAGCCGCCATTTGTGAATTCTCGACAGCATACTTTTAGCACAGCTTACTAGATAATTTATAGTAAGCTGTGCTTTTAGTTCCACTGACTCTAGCGCCTCCATGCGCGGCTGGAGTTGCGCAGGGCAGCGGTCAAAGTCAAAACTCAATGCCAATTTTCCCATAAGAATAAAACACTCTCTTTATTTTTATATTCCTCTATGAGGAGGCGTAGTAATATCTTCAAATTCAAGAATGGGCACATTTCAGGCCGGACGCCATCTAGCGATGAGGCCTTTTTTCAGTTCGAGGTTGAATAACTATAGGGCAAAGCCATGGATGTTTGGAAACAGTACAATTCATCGATGTTTAGCCTACATGTATCGATATATCGAAAAATTTCGTACATCTTTAGTTGCCATCGATTGCTGTCCGTTGTCGTTCCGTTTTCGTTGTCAAATGTCAAAATTGTCAAGTCGCAACATCGACATCGAACGCCTCCAAATTAAACCTCACGTGGTGTGGGTAAAAAATTAAGAAATAAATCATTTTCTGCTGCAATCAGTAAAAAAACAAGCTTATATGTTATACATGTAAAAAGCATGCAGCTTGGACCGCATGCTAAAATAGGAATTGGCTGGTGAGAATTTTCATCATTTTCCTCTATTGAACATTTCGGTGAATCTAGCTCCAAATAGAGCTAGCTCTAAGCTCCAATTGTAGCGATCGACTTTAGCCTCGCAAATGAAAGTTTCACTTAGTTACAGTTTGTTTTCAAAAAAAATTAGCCAAAGCTAACCTTATCAAATTCTCTTGAGATTTGCTTTACCAACATTAAGATGAACCCTGTTATTCTCTTTTTAGGGCTGTCTGTACATTTGGTGGATTGTATTGTTTTTACTTAGCTAAACTAAGTATTGACCGGAAACGCTATGAGAATATGAAAATTAGACAACGTATGAAAACAGCTAATCAAGGAGAATACGAACCTAGTTACAGAAAGTTTCCCAGCAAGCTTGTTATTGAAAGTGCCACAGAAGATACTAAAAGTTAAATTCGAAAAAGTTAGTTAATCAGATTTAAAAATGTCAGGAAAGGAGCAACAAAATATGCAACTAATACAAGAACTTGAAATTGAAATGATGGCTGACATGTATAACCGTATGACGGCAGCTTGTCATAAAAAATGTATTCCACCAGTTTATAATGACTCGGAAATACAAAAAGGGGAAGCTGTTTGCATAGATAGATGTGTGGCTAAATTTTTGGACATTCATGAACGAATCGGCAAAAAGTTAGGACAGTTATCAATGCAAGATGAGTCATTAATTAAAAAATAATAATCTTAGTTGAAATAGTGTTTTGTAGGAGTTGTTTGTGTTTAATAAGTACCTTATTGTTTGACACATGGAAATGTGTTATTGTTAGAATGTTAAATTAAATGTTTTTATAGAAATTTATTTATTTCATGATATTTGAGAATCCGTACCTAAAGTTATTTTTTGTCGATACCATGTTTGGTCACAGCAAAGGAAGGAAAGGAAATCATTTTGTTACAGTAAACTAAAAATAATAAAAAAACTGCGAGTACTATAACAGGCTTAATGCATGTTCGTTTCTAAAGAAAATGTAACTTTTCATTTCCTTATAGTTTTAGAATGATGCTATGGCAATGTTGGAAAACTACAAGAGAACAAGTTCATAGGTCAGTACATTACTATTATGAAGATAATTGCACTACTAAAGCTTAATCAAAAATTTGAATTAAAACTGGAATAATAAGTATTAACCACAAATTATAATATGCAGGTAGGCTATCTTCCTTGACTTCTAATTTCTCAAAGTATCAATTGCTTCCTTGATGGTGACTGTGGGGTTTAATTCACTTTTCAATGACTCCAGAGTGACATTCAATTTTGTCCAAACCAAACCATGCATGCTGAAGAGTTAAGCAGAATACAGAACAGACCAGGATGTTTTGAGTTTTATTTACATTGGGTGATAGTTTGTTAGTGCAAACCACATCTTTGCCTCCAACTGTGCCCCACATGCCATCTCTTTTTCTATATCAAGATTCCGGCTGCAGTTCCTGATATATGTATCATCTGCATATTGGCCAAACTCCATAGCCACAGATTCACACATTGACAGGTCATTCACATACACCAGAAAAAGCACCGTACCCAGGATTGATCCCTGAGGGACTCCAAGATTTAAAACCTTTTCCGTTAGGCACCCACTCGCCTTCTACTGATTGTGGTCCCTTTCCCAAATATCCAGTAGGGCAATGCCTGTCCCAGAATACTTGTAATAGGCAAGCTTTTCTAGCAAGATTTCATGTGAGACACAATCAAAAGCTTTACT
>JAEQML010078349.1:0-12479 GCA_016904865.1 Pissodes strobi | reverse complement strand
AGATAATTCCACTTTTCAAAAAGGGTGATAGAGAAAATATAGAAAATTACAGGGGAATTACAGGTTTTTTCACAATATCGAAACTGTTTGAAAAAGCAGTTTTATAACCTATTAAGTCAAGTCATCTTTAATTTATAAATTATTGTTAAAGACTGGAAGCTCTAGATGAGAAGCTCAAGTCTTGTTACTGTAAGTTTCTGTGAAATGTTTTAGAAAAACTTTTTGTAGCTTTTTAGCTCTTAGTTTAAAGTTTAGTTTTAAGTTTTGTTTTGTTAACTATTCATATACAACGTGTAACTGTCAAAACAGACGGAAAAAGTGAGAAGTTCCATTTCCTTGTACGCTCTAGAGGCAAAATAGGTTCCGCGGCATTCGTCGATTTTACAATTTCATTTGAAATTGGTAATTAGTTATTTTGCGCGCGGATGTAGAAAAAAAAATGTTAAAGACAAAGTCGGTTCCGATCAATATATTATGTTGCAGCCTTGCAGCCAGTCACAATGAGAACGCGTGTCGCTCGGCCTGATGCAGTTTTTTACATTCCATTGGTGGTAGGGGTACCTAGTGCATCTGTTCAAAAATTTCTGAATCTTTGAAAACTCCCTATTAGATATTGCTATCGCCCGATTCATCGGCCCACGTACATATCGTCGTATTGCAATAGTACACCCAGTAAAAATTAATTAAATTTAATAATAATTTGTATATATGTTTGGTATTGCAAGAGTAACAAATGATAACTTTTTGAACGCTATCGGCCCACTATTTTTTCCACAATGCTTTTTTTTGTAAATTCCTGCTGATAAGATATTGCCCAAAAAAATCCAAGAAGAATTATTTATTAATGTTTATTGTGCTGCAGTGAAAATAACGGTGTTTATTTAATCTGCTTAAAATGCCGAGAGTACGCAGGCGTCCAAATTTTAGGCAACTTAGTGAGTTTGAGCGAGGTCGTATTTGCAGATTACGAGAAACAGGAATGTATTTTCGTGATATTGTGGAAAGGGTGCAAAGAAGCGTCTGTACAGTAATGAATTGTTGTCGTGCATACTTCAATGAGGGCCGTGAACGTCGAGCTAGGGGCACTGGCCGTGTTAGATCTACCAGTGAACGTATGGATCGTTGTCTCAGACAGTTAGATTTAAGAGATCGTATCCGTAGTTCGGTAGCTATCACAAATCAATGGTTTGAAGAACACGGAAGACTTGTTACAATGCGAACAGTTTACCGACGAATCAGATCGTTTGGCCTTACAGCCGAGCACCGTCGTCATCGCCTTGATTGGTGTAGAGAACGACAAAATTGGAACAATGAATGGAATAGTATTGTTTTTAGCGATGAGTCTCGGTTCTGCTTAGGTATGCATGACGGACGAACACGGGTCAGAAGGCGTCGTGGAGAAAGACGCCATATACAGTTTTCGGTTGAAAGGCATGTGCACCATACTGTAGGTGTTATGGTTTGGGGCGCCATTGCATATGGTACTAGATTACCCCTAGTTTTCATTAGGGGCAGTTTGACGGCGCCACGCTATATTCAGGAAATAGTGGAACTTCATCTTTTACCATTTCTCCAAACGCTTGAAATCTGCATTTTCCAACAAGACAATGCCCGTCCACATGTTGCCAGAGTAACTATGGACTACCTAAACAACGCACAAGTTAACCTTCTTCCTTGGCCCCCTAGGTCTCCAGACCTATCACCAATTGAACATGTGTGGGATATCATGGGGCGACGATTGACCTCCTTACCGCATCCTCCACAAACGCTAGCTGCTCTTCGAAACGAGGTACAGATAGCTTGGAATGAGGTACCCCAAGAAGACATAAATCATCTCATCGAAACCATGCCCCGACGTATCAATGAGTGTATTCAGCTTCGAGGTGGTCCAATACATTATTAACGAAAGCCAAGTATACAACCAATATTTTTCTTCCAAAATCTTATCATATGCTTCTTCTATTATTGCCTATAGCTATATATAAAATATAATGAAATTCAATTAATTTTTATTGGGTGTTCTGTTTTCTTTGTCACTGAGTATATATTCCATTTAATTTAATTACGTAATTAAACAATTACATTTTCAAATGTGTGTCATTATCACTTTTGTAATAGTAACATTTTGTTTGGCAAGTATACTGGCGCATCTTTCCCTCTTCATGATTGATTACTTCGTGACATTCGGTATCGCCACAGTTGAAGCATTTTTTTCTCCCTTACACAGTTTTTTGGTGTGACCGAACAGAAGACATATAAAGCATTGTGTAACCGGCGAAATATAAGGGGCAAAAGACTTGTCGAGACCATAAATTTGGACAAACCTTTGTGGATAACACCTTCGAAGGTGATCAAAATAGTATTTGTCGGCTCGTTATTACCGTTATTATAAGTCTTTCCGTTTCATCTGATATTATCTAATACTTTAATAGGTGAATTTAAACAATTTTGTATTTCTTCAATGGTAAATGATTTGTCTATGCCACTAATAATCCCCTTGTATGTAACATACCTATGGGATGAAAATATTATACCCCTTGTCTAATAAAGTCTTATTTTTGCAAAACTATTGACTGATGCATAGTTTGTAAATTTTATATCAATACGATTTAAACTCTTCTTATTATATTTTTTCACATCCCTTAATTTTAAATGAAATATTTCTTTTGTTATATTTAAGTCATTAAATCTTCCAATATTATTTCCCGAACTTTCTGTTGATTCTAGGAATTTTCTCTTTTTGTTTGGTATTTCCATTTATGTTAGTGTTAGCAGAGTGGTTTTCTTTCTGATAGCGGTTTTTTTGCTAGAATCTGCATTTAAAGCAGTTTTGATAGAACCCGATTTTTTTTGTGCATATAACCTTAATTTTTTTCCTGGATATCGATTTTCGAAACATAAATAATTTCACCTATATCATGTTTTCAAAAATCACGAGAAGGCACCCTACCGGGGTCTTCGTGCCTATCCAGCCCCCGTTAGTAGTAAAGACAAGAATAGTAAAGTTAGAACAACAATAAGAAAATATCAATTAATATCAACTCACCAAGAAAAATAAAACAATTCAAAGAATGCAACCTACACAAAAAAAGGGGTTAGTACCACACAAATCACGGAGAGAATGCTTGATGATCTCCACAGCACTGTGGACGTTGGAATATTTAACTTGAACGATCTAAAACAAATTTGGTAATTCTTAAAATGTCATTATTCTTCTTATCAATTGTGGCCTTTAAATCAAATTTATGAATTAATATCTATTTGTAAACTTGGATTTGTCCAAGCAAACAATAAGGGATTTAGGTAGCTAAAATAAGGACCCATGTATAGGGGATATTGTTTACCCAGTTCCTACAAATAATAATTATTTAATTTTGATACCAGGAAGTAAATAAAAATGCAATGACTACTGGGTTAAACAATATATCCATGTCAACAGCAAACGGTTTTGTATAAATCCCGTCATCAGTTCATGTAAAATTCGGAACTCTACATAGGCTAATGTAATAATTAACAATTATTTTAATATAGCTTTTAATATGGAAAATCGAAACCTTTTATATTGTACTACAAAAGCAATATAAATAATAGAAAATTGTGATATCGTTTCAAATCAATATGTTAAAAAGTGCAATTTAATTAGAAGTTATTTCGATATTATTATTGGAACCAAAAGATTCACCAATATTGTTTATAATATGACTTATAAATTGGATAACTTGGAAATCCAACCAAATGTTGCCAAAAATTACAAATTTACATCTAGAAGAACCTATTAAGATGCAGAACATATCGGCACTATTGAAGCATAATCACTTCAAAACTAAATCATTTTGTCCACTACTCTGTAACTTTATCATAATTAACTTTATAATAATTGTTAATACAGTCATTTATAGAAAACAGATTGGGAAGTTCTTTCAAAACCTGATCAGCGGGGACGTTGAAAAACTTAAGGAAGGAGAAGTTACGGTCTCAAGCCGACCATATCCATCCACCTCTTGTCCCGCAACATTATCAGTAACCTAGCCTAATTGACTGATTGCCCAGATTAAGAGGACAAATAATAGTTTGGCTCTTAGTAGGAGTCATACTTTGTATCATTCCTCATTCTATTTTTAACATAATTCGCGCGTCCAGTGTAAGAGTTGTGTTTCGGCATTACGGATAAAACTGTGTTGTAGTGCCTATCCTAACTTAATAAGCATGAATTTATGATCAAAAATAATTTTATTTACTTATTAATAAGCTTTTGATAAGCACATAGATAATTTCCGTGATTCAATTTTCCTTCAATTTTTTTGGCGTCTGGCAGGGGAGCGCAATTTAATCTGAGCCGGTGTGATTTTCCTATTTGAAGCTTTATGGCACAAAAGAGAGAAGTTACAGTCAGATCCAGAAATTGAATTTGAATTTAAATTAGTTTCGCCTGTCTATTGTCAGTTCTCTAGACAGGTCTTGGGTCCTGTCTGGATATTTCCCGATTTAAGCGGTATTTTTAGATAAATACACAAATGCAAAAATTAGCAAAACGTTTCCACGAAATGTCATGTTTTAATTTCAACTAGGATTTAATATTTAAACTAATCTATATATAGAACCAAATAAAATATTAATTATTACTCACATTATTCAAGTAAATACCAGAGCAAAGATTATAATATGGAATAAAAAATAAATAAGATAAACCTCGTTATTTCATACGTAGTGGCATGCTCATTTTCTACATTCGCAATATTCGTCTAATATTTTGTATAGAAATCTATAATATTTTCCTAGACAAGAGTGGAACCATTTTAATAAAGCTATAGCCTATGCCGATATTAAGTTAAATTCAACATAGGGATAAATTAATTTTCCATACAGAACTAAAGCTGCTATACCGAAACAAAAAAGTAGTTTTCTACAACAATCTCTACAACCTTGAACAAGTTGCTGTCTATATTTGGGTACAGTTGTGAGCATAAAAAAATCGTACGGTATGTTACGAAAATTTTAACAATTCCGTAGCATCAGGTTGTTCCAAGTTCGCTTGTATTTATTTTTGGCTTAAAATAATAACTTTTCATCTTTAACCTATCTTAAATTACAGCCTGAACCGACCCAGCAATAACAGTGTGGAAAATTCCTCATTAAACAGTATGAAAATATTAATAATAATGAATTCTTGTGTTGCCCATCAAGTTCGTTTAAATCTATTTTTTGTCTCTAAATATGTCACTCGATAATTATTATAGTTATTGTAAAATAAAAATTATTATTATGGTTGAAGTTACATAAATATATCAGTAGAATATATGATTTAAAAATGTTAAATAATATCAAATATGCAGCTCATATGTTTAAAATCGGCCGCTTCGTACGGTAGAAGAGTAAAATAGTTGTAACGATTGCGCGTCGGTCGATGCGATTTTTTTTCAAGAAGTGATTCTGATTAAAAGATAGGACAGGAATTTAGATCTATCTTGTACCGGCGACCATATCGAGAAGACTGAGAAGGTAGGCACTAATGTTTCTCGAAGTTTTCTTATACAGGGTGTCCGCTAATTAATGATACATGGAAAAACCACAAACTCCTTACGTAAAAATATTAGGATTTAGTCATACTTACCTATATCCGAAAGTTGATATTAACTGAGATACGGGATGTTAAAGATAAAATTTAACTTTTGTTTTCCTCTAATAACTTTGAGAAAAACTAAAGTTTTTTCACAAAATTTTGCAATAATGGTTTTTTTAGGACGAGAAATTGATTTTTTTGTCAAATTTTAATGTACAATGTAGGGGGCGCTATCTGCGGCATTTTTCTCACATTTATTAGGTAATAACTTTTTTGTGCCTCAGTGTATTTAAATTTTTAATGCAAATATTTTTTCCATATTTATCACGTAAAAAAGGTATACTAAATTCAGGTCGCCCAGAGTTACCGTTTCGGAGATATTTGCATTTAAACTTTTTAGTGCACCCTACCCAATTATCATAATTTGCAAACTATTTTTTTTAAGTAAGCTATGAGAAAACATATGCAGTTGCTATGAAACCGCCATGTTATTATTTGTCTTTTTGATTGTTGTAAGACGGTTTTGTCAGAAAGTGTTTAATTTTTTAGTTTATTTAAGTAAGTTAGGTAACAGTGCCGAGACACAATTTGTTTTTAAACGCAGAAATGCGGGATATGTTGTGTGTATACGCGCAGGAAAATTTTAATGGACGAAAAGCCCAAAGACGATGTTCGGAACTCTATCAAAATCGAAGACGACCTGATTTTAAGATCTTCAAAAATATTTACGACCGATTAGGAGAAACAGGTACCTTTCGTCCTAAACAGGATTCCATAGGGCACCCGAAGACTTTAACTTCGGAACAAAAAGAAGAAATTCTGGTCGGCGTAGCTGAAAATCCCGAAGTAAGCACAAGACACGTTGCTGCGGCAACGGGAGTAGTCGAGTCATCTGTTTGCAAAATTTTTCATGAAGAGGATCTTTATTTGTACCACTTCACCCCTGTGCAAAATTTATTAGAAGTAGAGTTTGCAACCAGGCTAGAATTTGCCCGTTTCTGCCGTGCACAAATAAATGCCGACCCAATGTTTTTAAAACACATATTATTTACTGATGAGGCAACGTTTACAAGTAGAGGCATCTTTAATTTTAGAAACAAACATGCATGGAAATTAGAAAATCCACCTTTAATACACGAACGTCGTTTTCAACATGAATTTAAACTTAACGTTTGGTGTGGTGTAATTGATAACAATTTATTGGGCCCTTTCGATCTACCACCCAATTTAAATGACGAACTCTACCTTGATTTTTTAGAAACACAATTACCAAATTTTTTTGATGACCTTCCTTTGGCCATAAGGCAGAATATGTGGTTCATGCAGGATGGGACGCCAGCCCAATACTCTAGACATGTCAGAGACTACCTAAATACCCATTTTCCTGGTCGTTGGATAGGGCCATGGCCGGCGCGAAGTCCCGATTTTAACCCGTTGGATTTTTGTGTATGGGGTTACATGAAGTCGTTGGTGTACACAGAAATAGTAAATACCAGAGAGGAACTATGGCAGAGAATTGTAGATGCTGTACAACACCTACGTAACGAACAGTTATTTTTTTAAAATTAGGAGGTCTTTCAGTAAAAGGACTCTTAAGGGTATTGAAGTGAATGGAACACATTTTGAACAGATTTTGAAAAAAGAAGATCCCTTTTTTTATTAATAAAATAAAATATTACAAGTTACTACTCACTTAGTTAAATTTGTTTTCATCGCTGTTGTTTTCTTTAAACACGAAATTTTCTATTGTCAGTGTTATTTTCAATAAAGTAAATTCAAGAACAATACAATTTTTGTATGTAATATTCCCAATTACCATTACCAGAACATTATTTATCATGTAGAAGATAATTGGCAAAAAGTAAGAAATAGTTATTTTCCTAACAAGTGCGCAAAGTGATACTTTTTCGCACGCGACAGATGTTGACCGAACGACGCGAAGCGGAGTTCGGTCAATCAGTCGAGTGCGGAAAAGCCACTTTGCGCAAGTGTTAGGAACAATATTTTTTCTACCAGCGCGGTCCAAACAAGCACAGAATAATAATGACCCGTATTTAAATAAAAGTCTGTCAATCTGACAATTATAAGTATTGTTGCTTGATATAATTTTTTACTACTATATCGAGGATTTCAAAATATATGGTTTTTGGTTTAAGTTACAATATCGCGAATTACGGAAACTTTTAGGGAAAAGAGTATAATTATGACTTAAAACGGTTTCTTATATTGCATAAAAAGTCCAAAAGTGTAAAGTTTCTAAAAATATATGAACATTTTCTTGTCTCTGGTGATTTTAGACAATTTTACTTTCCCGCACATTTTCCCGCATAGCGTGCGGGAAAGTACTACTTCGCGCACTGAGTAGCGTGCGCAAAGTAGCCACTTTGCGCACGCTCGTAGAAAAATATTATTTGCTTGCCTGAGCTAGCGCACTAAAAAGTTTAAATGCAAATATCTCCGAAACGGTAACTCTGGGCGACCTGAATTTAGTATACCTTTTTTACGTAATAAATATGGAAAAAGTGTTATTTTTATTAAAAATTTAAATACACTGAGACACAAAAAAGTTATGACCTAATAAATGTGCGAAAAATGCCACAGACAGCTCCCCCTACATTGTACATTAAAATTTGACAAAAAAATCAATTACTCGTCCTAGAAATACCCTTATTTTGTGAAAAAACGTTAGTTTTTCTCAAAGATATTAGAGGAAAACAAAATATTTTTAACACCCCGTATCTCAGTTAATATCAACTTTCGGATATAGGTAAGTATGACTAAATCCTAACATTTTTTCGTATGGAGTTTGCGGATTTTTCATGTACCATTAATTAGCGGACATCCTGTATAGAAAGTCTGTAGGCAGAATAAAACTCCTAAGCTTTTAATTCGCATGTTACATTACGGGTGATAACTTTTGAATTAGCATCGGCCAGTTTCACGTGAATATCTGATATCCTGTTTATAGGTATCTCATTTTATTCCGCAAATTGTTTGAATTAAACCGATGCCTAGGGCAGTATCTGGACAAGCGTTGTCTTTTACAGTGTCTGCCCACTATCGTTTCATATATCACGTTGTCTTTAGCAGTGGGGTATGTTTTTGACCTGGCAGGCATATAAAATATTGGTTTTTAGAGCTTAAGGCTTTTTGAAAAGGGAAGAAAGGATTTGCTTCTACAAAACAAAAAGTAGTTATTAAATTTTGATTTTAGTTTACTAAAATGATAGTGATAGCATCGATCATACTGGCCTATAGGGTTCACATTTAGGTTCTAGCTGGGAGTTGCCATTTTTTGAAGTTTATAACCAAAACCATGTATAGTGTAGTAGAGCTGGTCCAATTCCCTCTAGTGTCGCCCATTGCTGTTGTTATCTGTGGGATTAGGGTTAAGCTTAATTAGTTGTTGTTCAACCTATGTAAGTATTTTATCGTCACTTCAGATATTTAAAGAGCACGTTCTTATGCCCTTCTTGACCGTGGTAAATACCTGATCGTAATTATTGCTTTTTTTATTTAAATTTGCCATTATCTTTGCCTTTGAATGAAGCTGATTTTTGAGTTAGTCAGGCAATAATGGAATTCTGATTACCTGTGTAAATTTATTGATTTCACTTTTGGTTTTTGCTTTATTATTATAATTGTTTTTTGCCTAATTGAAATACTGTTCATGACAATATTTTTCAGCTTAGGGAGGGATTTTTTTATTTATTATTTTTAATCTGTTCGCTGTCTAACTGAATATATAATTGTTTACAGAAACAGTTCTGTCCAAATTGGCGGATGCAATTATATATCATAATTTTCTTTCAGTATTTTTTTGCATTTTTCAGCATTGCGAATTGATAAGAATTATTTCAAGTTGTCTCTTGTCAATTTCTATATTAAAAACCTACGCTAAGACAAACGACCCTCTCCGCCAAATTGAAATAGTTATAACAACATTCTTGGTGAACTCTTTAACTGCCATGTGCTGTTTTTTTTTTCATGCTACTGAGTCCACATGCTGGCCTTACCAGGACATCTTCCAGTGACGTCACAGGACAGATCCTAGGCACTACAGCAACTTTCAGTAACACTCTTCAGGAAGTTTTCTACAATTAATGACCTGTTGACCGAAACAAATAATCCTGTATACAGTTTTGCAGATGACAGTATCCTTGTCTCCCACTTTAGATCAGAAAAGCCCTTACCAGCGACTGAGACTCATCACCGCAGACAGGAACAGATTACAGCAATTAATCAAGACCTGGAGAGAGTTCAAACTTGGGGCGACCGAAATTTGGTCCAGTTCAACGCAGCAAAGACCCAAACAGCCACGTTTACCAAGAGGACCAATACAGCGAGCAGGGTCGACCATTCCTTCATCCTCGTCAATCGGACTGCTTGGTATCTCGGTCAACAGCAATATGTCCTGGCATGACCACGTTGCTAACATCGCAAAATCAGCCTCCCAGAAGCTTGGTGCGCTATTTCGCAACAAAAAACTCTATACACTGCAGCAGTTGCTCTTGCTCTACAAAGCGCAAATAAGTCCGTGCTTAGAATATTGCTCACATATCTGGGGTGCCGCACCAAAGCACACCCTAAAGCTGCTGTATTCCATTCAGAAGAGAGCTGTGCGTCTCGTCGGCGACCCGGAATTGACCCGAAATCTAGATAGTCTGGAACACCGCAGACATGTAGCCAAGATATCTCTGTTTTACAGATATTTTCACGGCATATGTTCCCAGGATTTGGTCTGCCTCATCCCGCCCCTGGCAGCTCCTGTCAGACAGTCACAACAGACGGCAAGAGCGCACCAGTTCGTCGTACAACTGGAAACACCTAGAACATCGCTTTACAAGAACTCCTTTGTCTGGCGCACTGCATCACTGTGGAATTTACTCCCAGGACATCTGTTTCCCACTAATTACAACTTGCAAATATTCAAGAGCCGTGTCAATCAACACCTTCGCACACACACCGCTCGTCGAGCGCCATAGGGTCTCCCTTTAGTATGTGTGCCCCTACCATAAAAAAAGCTCGGAATATTCAATTGAACTTTAAATTTCAACGCCTATTTTTGTTAGAAGGAAATTTAAATAGAATAATTGTATATTGAAATTTCTAATCTTTTACTTTGCACCCTTTCACACCAACTACACTCGGAAATCAATTTTAACCAGCATCCCAACCTATACACCATGACCGTATCTTTAAGTTCATATTTTTAGTAAATTATTAAAAAGAAAAGTGCATTTATAAATAAACCTTTATAGTAACAAATTGGCTTTTTATTTGAATTATAATATTGTAAAACAAATAATATTGTAGTTATTACATCAACATCATGGTGCTCTTAAACATTGAGGAAGCATTCAATGTTCTGTTGCCTATTATAACCACCACATAACTCCAAATTACTTATCTCATTTCCTGACTGTTTCTCACTCTCGCTTGGCTGAAGTCGACTGGAGCCGACCTTACACGAATGAGCGTTAAATAGCGGACCGTGACGCATGAGACGTGCCAGTTCAGTCTTCTTCGCGAACCAGGAAAAATTATGCTGTATGAGCCTAAAGAAGTATTCACTTCAAAAATGTCGATAAAGATCATTTAAACTATAATTTCATTATCTAAGGATTTTGTTGCCTATTATAACCACCACAATTGCTTGAAAACAAATATTTATCTTACCATCTTTTAATTTATTCACGTGGCTAAAAGAAAGCACCTACAGAGATTAGGTAAGTACCTCTTTCAAATAATTTCTCTTTAAATTTTCTGCCGCTGCTTAATAAAACATAATATGGATCTTAAAATTAAGTAACATTTCTTGAGCATGACAAGTAATTAGTTAAGGCGTTGTTCAAGCAATAACGACCTGAGGAGCCGTCATGTTTAATAGTACAATTGTCTAACTGCCCGAGAAAGTTCTCAAGTTTTAATTATGCAAACGTTGCAATTGTTTTAAATTAATTAAGGAAAAATCGATTAAACTTTGAAATAAAATGACACCTGGATGAATTATGAAATATTTTAATTTTAAAGTTAAGCCTGAATATTGTGCTATGAAACTATGAAAAATGGCAATCTAGAACTTTAGTTTCGATTTATTATTCCTAAATCCATGTTTTGTAATTAATGATATTAGTGTAAAACATGTTTTTTTTCTCGATATCCTAAGAGAGCTTTGTTTTTATATTTATATGGAGTTGATTAAAATTTAAAAGCCAAAATTGTGCCAAAAAAAAGAGATCAAAACGATATAATTATTGAGTCCAACTAAGTGAATGAATAAAATTATTCTGACTAATTACTTCTCTCTTTGCATACTAGTACTAAAGATAATAAATGAAACAGATAGATAGGTGAATAGAAAATCGGTTTAAGATTATATGTTTGGTTAAGATTTTAAAAAAGAAACTTACCTAAGTCAATTATGAAATACATATTTACACGGCGGTAACCACACTAGTAAATAGTATCCTAAAAGAGGTATACTTATTTAAATTAGCCTCGGTAAGCTATGCTTACACCTAAACAGTTCCAAAAATATGTATATCAATACAACGCGGAAAGAAATAAAACACGCAATATAATACAACGCTGAAGATACTAATGATACGCCAATAACAATATGTAGAAGATCACAAACTTATCTTATATGTTCTCCGCCGAGATTACCTCCGGCTTTCTGCACGTAGGGTGCTGCTAGATGCCTTGGGACTAACACAAACTAAGTGGCAAACTAAGGTTAACTGTTTCATCTCGCTCCAAATGAAAAAAAAAACCTAAAAGAGAACAAGCTCTAAGTAAGCATTATCCAACTGCAATTTTAGACAGCTTCCTGTTTTAGAACACTCTTCACACAAATTGTATTTAAAAATAATAATAAGACTCCTATAATTATTTAGCCGTCCTTGACAAAATGGCA
>JAEQML010078348.1:0-12480 GCA_016904865.1 Pissodes strobi | reverse complement strand
TACAGTTTATGGTTCAGCAACTATGGTCTAGATGGCAGCTAGAATATTTGAACGAGCTACAGATGCGACAGAAATGGAGAACTAACTGTCACCAGATGTTAAGGGTTGGATCTCTGGTCTTGATCAAGGATGACAAGGCTCCTCCCCTTCATTGGCCTCTTGGACGCGTCACAGTTATGCATCCAGGTCCAGATGGACTTACTAGGGTAGTGACACTGAGAGTGCGCAGTAATGAAACAAAAAGAGCGCTTAACCGTATTTGTGTTTTGCCAATAAACTGTTGATCATAATAAACGAAGTGAGAATTGGTAATAAAAATAAAAGGAACAGATAAACGTTAATTTTGAGATTTAGTCATAAACAAGTTATGTTAAAACTTAGATTTAGTTAGGATTTTGCTAACGTATGGTAACTTATGGTTAAGCAGTTAATCTATATTAAATTAATAATGTATCCGTGTAAACAAATGTTACTTGCAGTTAATATTTATTTTTAGTAATACTTCAAATGTTATAACTTTTGTTATATGAAACTGTACATGCAGCATGCCTCTTTTGTCTTTTACATGTTATTCCTTTTATTTGTTTTAATTTTTTGAAAGAACTTCGTCCTTTCAAGGCGGGCGGCATGTTCAGGCATAATATGTATAAAGGACATGACAACGCTGCAATTAACTCTCTCTCTCCAAGCAGCCGTCAAACTGTACGCAAGGCTCATTTCAAAAAATTGTAAAATTTCGTGTTTATGTTGTAAATAAAAGTATTTTCGAGGGAAATGGTCAATCATCATTGATTGGCCCGAGGTTTATACAGTGACAACTCAATCGATTGTTCAGATTACAATTTGTAGTTTTTTTTTAATTGAATATATTATTTGTATTATCGTATTATTGTAGCATTATCGTGTGTATTATTGTATACAGGGTGTTCAAAATGAAGTCGGCACTATTGCTAACTTTTTTATTATAAGAGCTACGAATGTGACTAAATTAGCAAGGTAGTGTAGTTTTTGATGCCGATTATTATGCCGATGTAAAAAAAATGAACATCAGTCACGTGGTATTTACAAAAATGATTTTTTTTTAATGGAAAGACCTATAACTGTTATAGCAGTTTGATAGTGAGTCAAATTCTAAACAAAATTTGTCTTTAACTACAAAGAGCTAAAATTAATAATAACGGAGATATTTACATTGAAAACCGGGCCTAAGACCTTTTTTTACCAAGTTTGACAGCCTGTAAAATCTAAACGGCTAAAGATAGAACAAAATGGTTTGCACTTTCCTATCTTGGTTTTTCATAAGCTATCGTATGACACTAACTTTAGATTTAACCAGAGGTTAAAAAAATCCGGTTAAATTTAACCTTTGGTTAAATATAAAATTAGTGTTAAACGATAATAATAATAATAATAATAAAATGCTTTATTTGCTCAGTTACATTTAAAATGTTTAGCATTGTCAAATAAAAGAAAATATAAATATTATGTGGAGGGTACAACCCAAATTGACTTAGTTAAATTAAAATTATATAAAGTACATTTAAATGTATAAATATTAAAAATATATAGATACAGATTAAGACATGTCTATCATACAAAAATATAAAATAAAGTAAAGAAAATCACAAATGGTATGAAACTCAGACAATGGACAAATATGTATAAAATTCCTCAAGATTATATGGGCAGACATCCAGGATTAGGGCTTTTACATGATATTTAAAAATTGTTAGGGGAAGGATTTGTGTAGCTGGAGGCAGAGAGTTAAATAGCTTTACTGAGTTGACTTTAAAGCTCTTATGAGTTAAAGTTAATCGATGTTGTGACTTCCACAAAAGATTGTTGTGTCGAGTGTCATATGTATGTCTGTCCGCAACTGTAATGAATTCAGAATAGTGTGTATTTATGTATAATAGACATTGGTAAATATACAAACCAGGCATTGTTAAAATTTTCAATTTTCAAGCCCGCAGCTGCTTGAAGTTTTGAAATATCTTTACCACAACAAAGAAGTGTGGGATCATCAGCATATTGAATTACTCTGTGGTCTGACATGTGAGCTGGAAGTTCATTGACATACAGGACAAACAGCAGAGGCCCCAATACAGATAGATCCCTGTGGCACTCCTGCACAAACTGGCAGAGACCATAAGGTGTCGCCCCCATGCTGAACAAGTTGTGCTCTGTTAGAGAGGTATGACTCAATAAGTCTCAGAACATTACCCCTATACCATAGTGTACCAGCTTGCTCAGCAGGATATGATGAGCCACACAGTCAAACGCCGTTGAGAGGTCGCAGAAAATTGCTGAAATATTTTCACCATCCTCAAAGTGCCCAACTATGTGACTCACCAGCTCCGCAAGAGCATCACTGGTAGACCTTTTCTTTCTGAACCCAAACTGCAATGGGGTCAGAAGTTTATGTTTTTCTAAAAAGTTTGAGATCACATTACTCAAACACATCTCTATTGGTTTCGACAAGACTGGTACAATTGATATGGGGCGATAATTACTAGGATCATTTTCATTCCCCTTTCTGAAAATTGGTCTGACTTTACTAAGCTTTAACTGTCTAGGGAAATCACCCGAAAGAAAGCACTTATTAATTATAATGGACAGTGGAATGGCAATACCATCCTTTAGTTGTTTTAGGATTTTATTGCTAAGGTTATATATATCCAAAGCAGAACTGTTGCTAAGACTATTTATGACCGTAAGAACCTCTAGGGGGTCAACAGGGTTTAAGTACATAGATGAGCTGATGTTGATGTATTGTGAGGTTATTATCGAAGGATCTAGCCCTGAATTTGGAAGATGAGCTGTGATAGATTGAGAGACATTTATAAAGTATTGGTTGAATTCTTCTGCTGTACTGGAAGAGTTAGAAATTATTCTCTTTTTCTTAGTTTTGGATCCTTCAATAATACTCCAAATATCCTTTGACCTATTAGGATTGTTTTTTATCTTTTCAGAATAATAAAATTGTTTTGCACCGCAGATTTTTTGGCCTATACTGCCTTTTCAATATGTTAATATTATCAGTGAGGTCGATATCTTTATTTTGTTTATTGTAGGTTGTTAATAAATTAAGGTGATCTCTAATATATATGAGATTATTATTAAACCACTTTTGTTTTCTATTTTTGGTATGTTGTAACAATCATTTGGATATGCTCGTACCAATGTCAGTGAATTCGAATTTTCTGTATCAGTTCTCGGTTAAATATACAAAAACAATTAATTTATTTTCTTGCATTCATAAACTTCAATATAGTATAGCACACCATTGGACTTATTTTTAATGAAATTAATTTGCTACGCTACTGGGAGGCCGGCATATAGTAATGGCGCGGCAGTAATAGCGCGGCGTCTCGAATTTAATATGAAAAGTGGGCGATGTAGATAAGCAACCAGCAGTACATCAGCGAGTAATTTTTTTATATAACGTTGTTTTTTTTTGAGGTTTGGACATACTAGCTGCTTTGTTTTGTAAGTTACGTGTTTTTGAATGTTTCGTAAAGGAGTTTTGATCGAGATAGTGTGCAATTTTCTAATTAGGAAGTGAGTTCATGTTTACATAGTCGGCGGTATTTGAATTGATGTCGTGCCGAATCGGATATTGCAATCTGACTTCGTGTGTTTCGTCGGGAACCAGTTTTTTACGAGTACGAGTGCATAAAACCGATGAGAACGAAATCACGAGCCTCTTTGGTGAGTTCGAGACTAGACTTTCAGCAAGGCTAGGTAATAGTGTCGGTAAAATTTTCATTATGGTCTAATTCCTTTGGAATTGGAAGCAGCTAGTCTGGATTTAATAATAATGTTCGACTCTGTCGCGTCCTAGGATGGATTAGCCAAAACCTGAAGGAGAATCAGCCATAACAACAGGCTTTTACTTGTATCTCACTTGTATTTCACTGGAATCTCATTCTGATCTCAGTGTGAACTCTTAGGAATTTCGCTTTTTCAAAATCCAATGAAAACACCAACTTTTAATTATTCCTAAGGCCAAGTACTGGTGCTTAATACCACTTTTGGGGGATTACTTAATCTGGATTCTAGGACAATGCTCCATTCTTAAATCGTAGCCCGGGGGGTAGCGATTTGCTGATTTGAGAAGTGGAAACTATATGGTCGGGAGGACTACGTGGTTGTGAAAGCACTCTGCTGTGAAGCGCTTGGAGGCCCTGAGCATTCTCGTTGTCTGGAAGTCCATAAAGATAAGTGATTTTTTTTTAGAAATGTTTAAATACCCCACATGATTTTTTAACAACAGAAAAACCAACATTTCAAAATTTAATTTCATATTTATATCTTGTAAATTTAGCTTATGGTACATTTACGTACTGTATTGTACATTACGGATTATATTTCAAAATTATCTTACCTATCTCTAATTAAGTATACTTTTGTCTTATCGTATCTAACGATTACCTGATTGTACATTTATCTTATTGTACAGTTATCTTGCCTTATGGCCAAATTGTCTTACCTATCTTTAACTTTAAGTAACTTTGTACATGGATAATTACTGTACAGGGTGGCGCATTTTGGATGCATTTACGGGGTTTCTCGGTAATTAGTAAAGATAGAAGGATGCGGTTTTCGCGACACCGGGCTATTTTTTTGTTAAACAAAAGATACCGTAAACACACTTTTCCTAGGCCTCTTCGTTTTTGAGCTACAGGGCGATTTTAAAAATGTTGTATTTTCGGGCACCCCGCGTATCTCGGCTACCTGATAACTTACAGAAAAGATAAAAACGGGTGCTAATAGTACTTTTTACGTAGAATTCAGTGGCGTGCCCGAAATTTTTGCCGGAGATACTGTTTTTGAGATATGACCAGTGGCGTAGCTACAAATGCGGGCGCCGCGGGGGGCAAGCCTATCCGCTGGCGCCTAAAACAAACCTATTATTTTGTGCATATATGCAAATTAATCAAAAAATAATACATCATAATATTAAACGTATATTTTTGAAGTGAAACTTCTTAACTCGCACCGGGAGTAAAATTTGAAGGTCGCGATCCCGACACTCGGAGGGCGATCGCAACACACGGCGGGCGAGCTGGCAGGGAACTGAAAACGGTTACGGACGTATATTGTGATATCTTTGTTAGTTTACAAGATAAAAATACGGGATTTGCTCTATTACCTTGTCCAGACAAAAGGGAAACTTTTATGAAGAACAGTTTTTTTTCATTTAGGACTTTCCTTTTTGTTAATTGAGTGATACCTATATTTAAAAAAAACTACTTTTTAACCAAATCCGTTAAGATATGTATAAGGCTAGGGCGTTTAATATATTTCTTAGTTTACAAGATAAACATATGGGGTTTGCTCTATTACCTTGTCAAGACATAAGCGAAACTTTTATGAAGAATAGTTTTTTTCATTTAGACCTTTCCTTTTGGTTAATTGAGTGATATATTCCAAAAAACTACTTTTTAACCAAATCCGTTAAGAAATGTATAAGGCTAGGGCGTATAATTGTGATATCTTTGTTAGTTTACAAGATATAAATATGGGGTTTGCTCTATTGCCTTGTCAAGATATAAGCGAAACTTTTACGAAGAATAGTTTTTTTCATTTAGGCTTTCTCTTTTGGTTAATTGAGTCATATATTTAAAAGAACTACTTTTTAACCAAATCCGTTAAGATGTGTATAAGGCTAGGACGTATAATTATTGTGATATCTTTGTTAGTTTACAAGATAAAAATATGCGGTTTGCTCTATTACCTTGTCAAGACATAAGCGAAACTTTTATGAAGAATAGTTTTTTTCATTTAGGCTTTCTCTTTTGGTCAATTGAGTGATATATTTAAAAGAACTACTTTTTAACCAAATCCGTTAAGATGGCTAGGGCATATAATTATTGTGATATCTTTGTTAGTTTACGATATAAAAATTTGGGGTTTGCTCTATTACCTTGCCAAGACATAAGCGAAAATTTTATGAAGAATAGTTTTTTTTTCATTTAGGCCTTCTATTCTGGTTAATTGAGTGATATATTTAAAAAACTACTTTTTAACTAAATCCGTTAATGTCTAGGCTAGTCTAAGGCTAGGGCGTATAATTATTGTGATATCTTTGTTAGTTTACAAGATAAAAATATGGGGTTTACTCTATTACCTTTTCAAGACATAAGCAAAACTTTTATGAAGAATAGTTTTTTTTTCATTTAGGTCTTCCCTTTTTGTTAATTGAGTGACATATTTAAAAAAAAAACTACTTTTTAACCAAATCCGAGGCTAGGGCGTTTAAGTTTAAGAAGTTTCACTTCTGATATGCGCACATAGTGCAAACGCTTTTTTTATTTACAGGAATATGAATGTAAAATATATAAACGGCAACCAACCAAAAGGTGCATACAAATTTAAATATAAACGTAAACTACACAAATCTGTAACCTTAATTAATTAATTAAACATTGATCTTTCTTCGTTTTTAAATCGACGTAAATTGATCGAATATTTGATCAAAATTAATTTTTTAGACAAATTCGTTTTCTATGCTGTTTATTTAGACTTGTCTGGCTAATGGTACTTCCTAAATACGAAACTCTAAAAAACACGTTTTTTTACAACCGAAATTTTGGGAATGTTTGTCTTTGAAGTCGCATGCCGCCTTACGCATCGTTTTTACAAATTTGCATGTACCAAATGCCGCCGCGCCGGGATATATCTTTTTATTAGAGTAAGTAAATAATAAATACCTGACACAAAATGTATTGCTTGCGTAAAAAGTTTAATGCATATTTCGGTCTTTGATTGTATTATAATTTAAATAATTTAAAAACTCAGTTAAGCTCATGAGCATTGTTAGCATTAGCATATTTATAAATTCGGAGCGGCGCCTAATTTCTCTTGGCGCCGTGGGGCCTTGCCCCCCCTGGCCCACCCGGTAGCTACGCCACTGGATATGACCTAAACATATAATTTTTTAAATGGAACACCCTGTATTTTTTTCCGTCATTAAATTACTTTATTTTTTCCCATAAAAATAATATATAACACTTAACATTTTCTATTTTTGGAAATAACAAAAAATTTAAAAATGGCAAGTTTAATGTTATATTCTTCTAGTTGGCTATGAATTTTATTTAAAAATTCGAAACAATACTCTATACACTTTATTTTACTGATTGAAAAAATAACATATCAAGAACTAGTTATTTAAATAAAATGAATTATTTTTATTTAAATTTAATAGTCGATAAAGAAACAAAAATCAAGAATTACTTGAATTTAATTAATTATTGATTATAGCTATATTAAGAATATTAGGTATAACAAAAACAACATTCGGTTACCTATTATTTTCAAAGTGCAAGCAGTTATTTTCTAGACACCGCCTACAACGTTTTTCGACACTTCGCAATGTATTATATAAATACAATCGTGTTACTTTCCTTAAACTATTCCCTAAACGTACTTGCAGTTCATTAACGATTTTTTATAAAACCCCAGTAGGAAAAATCTAAAGGCGTCAAGTCAGGTGATCCAGGTGGCCACCTAACAGGACCACTGGTGCCTATCCACTTATCATGACAATATCTGTTTAGAAGATCACCCACTCTGCTTGCATTGTGGCTTGGTGCTCCATCTTGTTGGAAGTAAACGTCATTGATGTCTTGGGTTTCTTCCAAAAGCTTTTCTTGTAAAATGTCTATATATCGATCCGATGTGAGATTACCATCAAACACAATATAAAAGAAGATTCTGCAGTTATACAGAGCACACATAAACATATTAAATTTATAAAGATTGTCATACGCCATTTTTTACTTTTTAAATCACTGCTTTTTTAAAGCTGTCAAAAAATCAAATAACAATTAAATTTAACTTTTGTTTCCAAGGCCTACTTTAATCTAATAATGCCCTTTCAAGCCTAGTTTGTTTGCAAGCCGGTGTATTAAAACATAGGGTCATATTATGATAATAATATATTTTTAAGTAATTCAAAATTTGTATAGAGTATTGTTTCGAATTTTTAAATACAATTCATAGCCAACTAGAAGAATATAACATTAAATTCGTCATTTTTTTTAAATTTTTACCATTTCCAAAAATAGAAAATGTTAAGTGTTATATATCATGTTTATGGGGAAAAATAAAGCAATTTAACGACGGAAAAAATACAGGGTGTTCCATTTAAAAAATTATATGTTTGGGTTATATCTCAAAAACAGTATCTCTGGCTAAAATTTCGGGCACGCCACTGAATTCTACGTTAAAAGTACTATAAGCATCCGTTTTTATCTTTTCTGTAAGTTATCAGGTAGCTGAGATACGAGGGGTGCCCGAAAATACAACATTTTTAAAATCGCCCTGTAGCTCAAAAACGAAGAGGCCTAGGAAATTTGTGTTTACGGTATCTTTTGTTTAACAAAAAAATAGCCCGGTGTCGCGAAAACCGCATCCTTCTATCTTTACTAATTACCGAGAAACCCCGTAAATGCATCCAAAATGCGCCACCCTGTACATATTTCATTTACCATAATAATATCTCAAAATTAGATTGTCTATTTTGAACGCTAATTGTATTTAGCTGATTGTACATTTAATTGACTAAATTGCAATAGTATCTTATGGCTTTTAACTAACTTGGATTTTGACCTGATCAGTCAAAATAATTACCTCTATCACCTCTATATGATATGGTGCTTTAATATTCTGTCATATTAGTGGATACTCGATACTATTAAGAGTAAATACTCTGTATATATTTGGAATTAATTTTTGGAAGTTTAAAACCAAAATTAAGGCTATAAACTTTAGTAATCATTCATTCAGTAATTATCTTTTCTTCACTTATTGCTCAATAAGTTTTATTATTATCCTGGCTAGAGCTACCTTTCTCACATGAGAAGTTTTTAATATATACTGAAACATATAACTTGGATTTTTTTCGGAGACGTCTGTTAGATTTCACAATTATTTCATAAAAACACTTTTCTGCCGAAAGTCAATATTTTAATATCAATTTGATTTTACTCAATTCTGGGAATCCTAGTAATTTGGTTAATTTTGTAGCGAAGTTTCTTGACTTATTAGGGGACTGATTGTAACTTAAGGGCTATTAGCTTATCAGGATCATTAATTTTAATTAGGGTCATAAAGACAATTTCGTCTGCAAGAACCGAGATTTGCAGTTGCACTGTTTGCAAATAGGTATTATCCAAGTTAGCGATTTAATTATAGGATTTTCTCGAATTAATTCAGATTGATATATGTTGAATTTGTTTTTGACCTCTACAGGGTATTAAATGCTTCACAGTGGTTTGAAGGAAATGTGATGATTGAGTCGAAGGCTATTATTAAAAATAATCAGGAAATTGTATCTTTTATTTCTTGCGCTTACTTGCCTCATATAAATAATATAGCTAATACTAGCGGTCGATGTAACTTATCTTTTCCTATATTTTGGTCAATTTAACTTACCTTTTCTTATCTTTCAATCAACTTAACTTATCTTTTCTTATCTTTTGGTCTACTCTGGACCTGGCGCCCATAAATTTAAATTTTCAAAATTCGAACTCACACCCCTAGGGCCACCGCAATAAGACGTATCTGAGCAGCGACAGGGTAACTCAAGGAACATTTAACTTTTACTTTTACTTATACAAATAATTTCAATTAAAATTGAAATAAAATTAAAGAAACAAAAGGTAAAAGGGGGAAATGTTATAATGTACGGTTTTTGGCTTTTTTGGAAAGCAGTGTTTAAAACAAGATATTAAAATATTCAAGATAGCCTATGAAAGACCAAGATAGGAAAGTGCAAACCATTTTGTTCTATCTTTAGCCGTTTAGATTTTACAGGCTGTCAAACTTGGTAAAAAAGGTCTTAGGGTCGGTTTTTCAATGTAAATATCTCCGTTATTATTAATTTGTAGTTGTAGTGGTATATGTAGTTAAAGACAAATTTTGTTTAGAATTTCACTGTCTATCAAACTGCTATAACAGTTATAGGTCTTTCCATTTAAGAAAAGTTAATTTTTGTAAATACCACGTGATTCTGATGTTCAATTTTTTTTTGACATCGGCATAATGATCGGCATCAAAAACTACACTCTTTGCTAATTTAGTCACATTCGTAACTCTTATAATAAGAAAGTTAGCAATAGTGCCGACTTCATTTTTCACTTATTTTAGTTTTCATAATTATTTTCTATATTTTTAAATCTTGAATAATTATTATACATCTGTTTATTTGCCTAGTTTCAGAAGGACCATTACACCTATACTTTCTTAATGTCGATATATTTCTATACCCACCAAATAACCGCTTTTATATTAGAAAACATTTCCAGCGTTATTAATGAGACACTACTGACTACTGCTCAAAGATCTGTACAGTTTGTATTTCTTTCATAGGTAAATGAAGTCTATTGTATATTTTATGGTGTACACCTCGGTTTCGCCGGTATTGGGGTGTGTCAAGCCTAATCGTATATATGTAGTAAACCGAATTATGTAGCTTTACGATAAAATAACCAATTCAATTTGACACCCGGTATACTTTTTAACTTTAAGATTCTATTGGGCAATAATTTACAACTTCGGAGCATTTCCAAATAGACTATATTTCTGACGATTGACTCAACATCTCATTCGACAGTTTTTACATAAAAAAGTCACAGCCCAGATATACTACCCAACAAATCTTAAATAGAATAAAACTCTTAACGATTAACGGTTTAGTCACACATTGCTTGATGCTAAAAAACTGTAGGACCTTAAGATATATAAATAATTAAATAAATTACACAACATTTCTGCTGCGACATTACCTTTTTGTCTAAAGCCCCAATAATTTTGATATTGTCCTTTAAGATCTCGAAGAGAGATTTCATTGGTGTGAAATCTATATCAACTAGGAACGAATAAGGAGTTTTCACATGTTTTAAACCAGTATTTCTCAAGGTATTTATTGGATAAAATTCCTGTAAACAAAAATAATTGTCAATATTTTAAATTTAGTTTAAATGTTAATTAAAAGCATATCCAGCGCTCGCTTATTTCTAGAGATAGAAAGACGGTTAATTGGATAAAGCATTTTATTTAATTATAAGAACGCATTTCCTTTCAAGGTCTGTTGCTAACTATGTTGGGTTTTGGAACCTTCGGCAAAATGCACTAAAACAGAGTTTAATCCAGAATACCGAAACAGAAATGTTTGCACTCGCGACGGTAACCGTGTTAACATCATCGGATTATTAAAATCATTGTATGTAGATAAAACTCTGTTATAGAACAAGCAAATAATCTGGCGATATTCTTTACTTTAACACGCATATTTTTTACCTTTAAAAACGGTGGAAGATTTGTCATCGAAAACTGAGTCGAAAACTAAAGTATTTTTTAGATTTATTCGACATTTTTAGGGTGAATAAATTGGACTAGAGATCATATTGTTCCCTGAGACTAAAAGCGTCCCGCTCTTTGTCAAAGAGGCAAAAAGAATAACCAAAAATGAAGGAAATAAATCAAAGTAGTAATAATTTCATGATTTCATGAACAAAACTGTGACAATAAGATTCATTTTTGGTGAAATACTGTTAATGACATCGTTTATAATACAAAATTATTGCCAATATACGCAAAAGTGGTAAATTTTCCGGAAATTAACGACGCGGAATATACCTTTAAGTTATTCACCCGTGAGATTACATTCCATTTTCTTACCCCTTGTTTGAATACGGCGTGATATGCAATATTACTTCTACTATTCAATAGTTCAGAGTTTGAGATCAGTTTTATAGCTTTTGCCAACTCCACATCACTGACGTATATGGTGAAGCTAATAGGTCCCGTCCAAACTTCGGCTATATTTTCCATAAGATGTATTCGGTTAAATGAGAGATGCGTAACGTAGGTAATGTCCCAGTCATCTGCAATAAATTTAAACTCCAGGAAAAATAACAATGTTCGATAAAGCACATTGGCCGGTTTACTGAACTTCTGGCATTCATCATCACCATCATCATCAGTAGATCCAATCTGAAATAAAACTAGTAAGGACACTTTGTTACTGCACTGAGCCTTTAGCAAAATGTATATACATAAATGGATCTTCCGAAACCGACAGTTGATACGCAAGGTAAACAATATCACGCATCATTCAAAATGATAATCTTATGCTTATGGGATGTGCAGGGTGTCCGGTTATAAATGTAACCCCCCTTTAACTTTTTTATTTGCCCTCGTATAAAAAAATGTTAAATACAAAAGTTGTAAGGATTTTCATACAGTTTTCTGCGGTGTTACTAGAAAAACAATTGAACATCGAAATTGTACTGTACAGATTAAATTAATGTTTTTTTAATGGGACACCCTTAAATTCTTCTGTATATCGATAGAGCTCTTTAAGGCGAGTTCAGTAATATAAGGTTTCTTGGGTCTAGCTCTAATAGTTACCATGTAAATTGCAAGAATGTCGGGTATCTGATTATTACTGAACCCCTCTCCTAAATT